>LBNU01000419.1:0-13380 GCA_014162995.1 Artemisia annua
TATGATAGATAATCTGCAACGCGGGTTATTAGAAACAATGGATGAAGAGCAAATAATTTTTTGTCTATATCTAGGCCGAATGTATGAGAACGATCAGATTCTAATGTCGCTATATATGGGCGTTAACGATATGAACTAGAAGGAGTTTGAACGTTACGTCTACTCGCATACAACGCTTGAAGCAAACTGAGCGAACACGCGTGATGGCTAACCACCTTTTGTAGGGGGTGAGAGCGAGTTTATTTTAGTGAACACAGTTTCACGTTTTATGAAAAGTGTCGTTCATTATATTTGTCATGGGTTGCTTATTAGACTTATTATGTTTACATTTTTAATCTTTCATGTTATGTAAGTTTATGATGTAATGTCACATTGTGTGGAAGTCCAAGGGCCAAGTATGTAATATTGCAAGAATGATCTAGAAACCCTTCGACTCCCCTATAAATACTAAGTGTAAGCCTTGCTTAAGGCTCGTTGGTTCTCATTGTATTTCAAGTTTATCATTATCAATATTAAGAGTTCCTTCCAAACACTTGTCTCTTCTTCTTCTTTATTCTTGGTTAATAATTCTATGGTTGTTTATGTTTCAATATGGTGACCTAACATAAGACACTATACATCTCACTATTATTGTGTTAGTTCCAAGTTGATGAAAATGAATAACTACAATATCACGACTATAATTGTTTCCCGCTGTAAAAAAATCCCGTTGATATGTACGGGTACTCGCCTAGTTTATAACAAGAAAAAAAAAATGAAAAAAATGGTTTCGTCGAGCAATAGAAAAACTCAATTTCAAAATCGAGCATTGGCCAATAAAAGTCAAAATTGCCTTTATGTGACAATCTAGGAATTTGAGACTTAGTGTTATTCTATGATACGAATAAAAATGAATGAACTAAAAACTAGAAACCAGTTTGGTTTACGTGAGACTTTGATTTGGGGATATTGTTATTTGATACGTGAAATTTCCCCAGTAGAACTTGAGTTTTAGCCACAACGTGAGTCGGCGCAGTCTAGCCTAGTAATACGAGTGATGACGTATAATACGGTGTGACAACTGGTAATTTCGGGTCTTTCTATTCATATATCTTATCTAGTTTATGCGTGAGTCGTGAGTATCCCTGGTTTCCTAGTAAGTACCACTGCGCGTGTTAGCACAATAAATGATTAAAATGTGAAAATATGGTTAATAATGGAATAAAAATAAAGAATATACATATTTATAATCAAAATTTGCGTAGAAACGAATATGAAACAAATGGAAATAATCCTGAGCACCCGAGAAGTATTTACAATGAGTAACATTTATCCAGTTCACGTTATTTTAAAATATAAAGAGATTGATAACTTTGGTCCCCGAGGGAGTAATAGGGTTTGCTAATAATCCCCAACCACTCCTTACACCTATATATACCCACTTATATATATTTTTTAAGGTTAACTCTTCCCCTCTCTCTCTCTCTTCACCGGCAAACACACACACCCCCACACACCTCCTTTTCTGATCATAAATTCGGCCACACCGCCCTCACCGCCGAGCGTGTGACCTCACCTCCACCACCACCATTCGTAACTCTTCACCCTCTTTCTATCGAGCATAACCACGCGCCGTAATAACCCTCACTAACACCTTGTTCATTCGAGGTTTTGGATCGAATCCACACCACTTTCACCTAGTTCTTGAGTTCGACTCGTCCGAAGATCAAGGTGGGTGTTTCAACACCATTTGTGGCTCATATATATATCTCGGTTTGACCTCAAAACCTCCGGGTTTTGCGGGTCGAATGATAAATAACGAAAATAATGAAATAAAAATGATAAGATGGTGTTTGGTATCGAGTTTTGGTTATGAGTGTGTTGGGTTTTGGCTCGAATGGGGTTAACTGAGAGCCTAGGCTCTCGGTGTTGTTGGGTTTTGAATTAGTGGTATTTTAGAGTTGTTGTGGTAGTGGGTTAGGATGTGGATAGGTCTAGGATTTGGTTTTGGCTTTGGTTTCGGTTGCGTGATGATACCGAGGCCGATAGGGCTCGGTTTGGAGTGTTGGAATGGCGTGGTGATGTGGTTGGGTCGAAGAGTGGAAAGGCGAGACCACTAGGGTGTCGGCGATGTTTGGGTTTGTTGTTGTCATTGTTGTTGGTTGCCGAGAGATAGTAAGCCGAGACCGTTAAGGTCTCGGTGAAGGGATTGTGGTTGTGTATTGTTGATGTTGTCGATGTGTTGTTTGGCCGGAGAGGTAGAGCTGAGGCCACTAGGGTCTCGGCAAATGGGAATGGGATTGGTTATTGTGATGATGGTTATTGTTTCGTGCAAAGTCAATCTCTGAACTTAAGAAGTCTTTAAATGATCGACCCTCGGGCTCAGGAGTACTTCCTAGCAACACGGTCGCTAATCCGAGGGGCGATGTTAAGGCGATCACCACCCGAAGTGGAGTTTCATACAAAGGACCCAAGGCTCCTGCTACCCCTTCTCCTCCTCCTCCCAAGGTAGCGGAACGTGAACCGGAGGTTACTACGGACACGATACTTCCTACTAATAACGGAGATACCGACGGCGTCCACCCTCAATTTGTCCCAAACCTGGAGTTGTTTTTGAACCTCCAGTTGTTCCCGTTGAAAAACCCGAACCCAAGCCTTCAATTCCTTATCCATCACGTTTACAAGATCAAAAGCTCCGCGAAAAAGCTAGTCACCAACTAGACAAATTTTTCCAAATCTTCAAAGAATTAAATTTTGACATAATTTTCATTGATGCTCTTCTTCTGATGCCCAAGTTTGCATCAACAATCAAAAATATGTTAAACAACAAGGAAAAACTCTTTGAGATGGCAAAAACTCCGTTAAACGAAAACTGCTCTGCGGTTTTTTTGAAATAGTTTCCCGAGAAGCTAGGAGATCCCGGGAAATTCCTCATTCCTTGCATCTTCCCGGGGATGGTTGAATGCTTTGCCTTGGCCGATCTTGGTGCAAGCATCAACCTGATGCCTCACTCTGTCTTGAAGAAACTCTCTCTTCCGGCACTTACTCCTACCTGCATGATTCTCGAGCTTTTAGATCGTTCTATATCTCGTCCCCTCGGCATTGCCGAAGATGTGTTTGTGAAAGTAGGAAAGTTCCATTTTTCAGCCGATTTCGTGATTGTTGATTTCGATGCATACCCGAGGGTTCCTCTCATTTTAGGGAGGGGATTCCTAAGAACGGGTCGTGCTTTGATCGATGTCTTTGAAGAAGAAATCACTCTACGTGTTGGTAATGAAGCCATCAAATTCAACCTTGATCAGACTTCGAGATACTCTTCCAATTATGAGGCAGCAGAAATTGACAGAATCGATGTTGCTTTGGAAGAATATTCTCAAGAAATTCTTGGTTATGTTCATAATTCTTCGAGTGGTGATTCCACTCCTTCTTCTCAACCTATCATAGCCGACTCTTCCCCTTATCTCACTCATTTTGAGGGAAGTGACTTCCTTTTGGAAGAGGTCGATGCTTTTCTTGCTCAAGATAGTTCAATCTCACATGAAATCGAGGATGACTATCTTGATCCTGAGGGGGATATTCTTTTGCTTGAAAGATTGCTAAATGAAGATCCATCTCCCCCTTTTCCCCCAAAAGAACTTCATAAAGAGGAAATCAAATATGTTGAGAAAACTGATGAATTTCCTGAGGTCGAACTTAAGGACTTACCACCTCATCTCGAATACGCATTTCTGCAGGGTGACGATAAATTACCCGTCATAATTGCAAAAGACTTAAAAGATGAGGAAAAAGCTGCTCTCATAAAGGTTTTAAAGTCACACAAGCAAGCCATTGCTTGGAAACTCTCCGATATCAAGGGTATTAACCCTGAATTTTGTACCCACAAAATCTTAATGGAGGATGACTTTAAACCAGCAGTTCAACAACAAAGAAGAGTTAATCCAAAAATTCACGAGGTTATCAAACAAGAAGTTATCAAACTTCTTGATGTCGGGTTGATTTACCCTATCTCTGATAGTCCTTGGGTTAGTCCCATTCACTGTGTTCCTAAAAAGGGTGGCATTACTGTTGTCACAAATGAAGAAAACGAGTTGATTCCAACTCGATTGGTTACGGGATGGCGAGTGTGCATTGACTATCGAAAGTTAAATGACGCTACCCCTAAAGACCATTTTCCTCTACCCTTCATGGACCAAATGCTCGAGAGATTAGCGGGAAACGAGTACTATATAGACGGTTTCTCGGGTTACTTCCAGATTCCCATTGATCCGCAAGATCAAGAAAAGACCACCTTTACATGCCCCTACAAAAATTTTGCCTACCGACTGATGCCTTTCGGCTTATGTAATGCTCCAGGCACGTTCCAAAGGTGTATGATGGCCATATTTCACGACATGATCGGGAAAACTATGGAGGTCTTTATGGATGATTTCTCGGTCATTGGGGACTCTTTCCAATCATGTCTCTCCTATTTAGAAAACATGCTCAAACGTTGTGAAGACACCAATCTTTGTCTAAATTGGGAGAAGAGTCACTTTATTGTCAAAGAGGGCATTATCCTCGGCCATAAGATTTCTAAGAGCGGGATTGAGGTTGACAGAGCTAAAGTTGATGTCATTGCTAAATTACCTCATCCCACCACTGTCAAAGGTGTCAGGAGTTTCCTTGGTCATGCCGGATTCTATCATCGATTCATACAAGATTTTTCTAAAATCGCCTGACCTATGATTCATCTTCTTGAAAAAGATGCTCCTTTCATCTTCTCCTCCGAGTGCATCGAAGCTTTTCAAACTCTCAAGAAAAAGCTTACCGAAGCACCCATCTTAGTTGCCCCCGATTGGGACCTACCTTTTGAACTCATGTGCGATGCAAGTGATTTTGCTATAGGTGCGGTCTTGGGGCAACGAAAAACAAAACACTTTCAGCCTATACATTATGCAAGTAAAACTATGAACGAGGCTCAGAATCATTACACCACAACGGAAAAAGAGTTATTAGCCGTGGTGTATGCTTTTGAAAAATTCCGGCCTTACTTAATCCTGACCAAATGCATAGTGTATACGGATCACTCGGCCCTGAAATATCTCTTTGCCAAACAAGATGCAAAGCCGAGATTACTCCGATGGGTTCTCCTCCTGCAAGAATTTGATATCATCATCCGTGATAAAAAAAAGGAGCTGTGAACCTAGCGGCTGATCATCTGTCCTGATTAGAAAACCCTCACCAGGATGTGTTCGATAAAAAGGAAATAAATGAAACGTTTCTTCTCGAGACACTCAATGCGGTTTCTTTTCGTGGTGATTCTACTACCCCATGGTTTGCCGACTTTGCAAACTACCATGCGGGTAAGTTTGTCGTGAAAGGGATGTCGTCCCAACAGAAAAACAAATTCTTTAAAGACGTTAAACATTACTTCTGGGACGACCCCTATTTATTCAAAATCTGTGTCGATCAAGTCATTAGACGGTGTATTCATGGCCAAGAAGCCATGGATATTCATAAAGCTTGTCATGATGGACCCACGGGGGAACATCATAGCCCAAATTACACCGCCAAAAAGGTGTTTGATTCTGGTTTCTACTGGCCCATGATCTATAAAGATGCTCATTACTTAGTCAAAGCTTGTGACGCTTGTCAGCGTCACAGGAACATTTCAAAGAAGGATGAGATGCCTCAAAACGCCATCCAAGTCTGTGAAATTTTTGACGTCTGGGGCATTGACTTTATGGGGCCATTTCCATCATCTCGAGGAAACAAATACATACTCGTGGCTGTTGACTACTTGTCAAAATGGGTTGAGGCGAAAGCATTACCCACCAACGATGCCCGAGTAGTCGTAAAATTTTTGAAAACTCTTTTTGCTAGGTTCGGAACTCCACGAGCCATTATTAGTGATCGCGGTACGCACTTTTGCAATGATCTATTTGCAAAAGTCATGCTTAAGTATGGTGTCACTCACCGTCTCCACCGCGTATCACCCCCAAACAAGTGGGAAAGTGGAAGTTTCAAACCGTGGTATTAAAAGAATTCTGGAGAGGACAGTAGGTGAAAACCGTGCCTCTTAGTCGGATAAACTAGATGATGCACTCTGGGCCTTCCGTACTGCATACAAAACACCCATAGGGTGTACTCCTTATAAGCTTGTATACGGAAAGGCGTGTCATCTACCGATTGAGCTTGAGCACAAAGCCTACTGGGCTTTGAAACATTCCAACTTTTATCTTCAGACAGCGGGTGATCACCGTAAAGTTCAGCTGAATGAATTAAATGAACTCCGTGATCAGGCATACGAGAACTCTTTGATCTACAAAGAAAAGACAAAGAAGATTCATGACTCCAAGATTAAGAACCGCGTTTTCAATGTTGGTGATCGAGTCCTTCTTTTCAACTCTAGATTGAAGTTCTTCTCCGGCAAACTCAAAACCCGTTGGTCTGGACCGTTCACTGTTACCAAAGTATTCCCTTATGGATATAGACGGAACTTGAACATTTATTTTGGGGGGGCCTGGTATGTGCTTAAACACATACCTTTTCTTGACCAAATTAAGACCCAAAAGACCAAAAACCCGCTAATAAATGCCAAATATATGTGTTTTTGTGTTTTTATACGTGCAGGTAAGAAAATATGAGAAAACGACAAAAACCGAGACAAAATCACGAAAAACGAGCACGAGAATGGAAAAGAGAAAATATTTATAGCCGGGAAGAGAATTTGAGCTCAAGATGACAAAACAAGTCCCTGGAAGGTTTAAAGTTTCAAGAATAGTCCCTAGAAGAAGTTTTCACAATTTTACAAGATTGGTCCTCCGTCTTTCCAAAGTTGTCAAATTTGGTCCCTAAAAGAATAAATTTTAAAAAAATGACATGCCAAGCCCTCCAAGAATTCAAGTTTATCAAGATAGGCCCTTGGAATAAACTTTCATAATTTACAGCTTTGGTCCCTAAACTTTCAGAAAATACATAATTGGTCCATGGAGTTATTTTACCAAAACTACTACTCTTATACCTTAACCCAAAATAATAAACCCAACCCACTTATTTCATTTAACCCTTTACTACTCCCCTGGCCCAAGATAATCCCAAAAACCCAACACACCCTATATCTAAACCGTAGCCCATTAACCCTTAGCCCATAAATCAAAAAAAAATATATAAAACTTTTACCCCCGTTACCCTTTCTTCCCCACACCCTCAACACTGTAAAACGAGTTTTCACCCACCTCCCAACCTCGTACCTTCTCGAATTCACTGACACATCCTGCCAACGTGTCAGAATCTTTCTAGAACAAGTCCACTTGGCCAATTTGAGCCATTCCATTGGCTGAGAAAATACTGGAAGCATCAAATGGATAAGGGATGAAGACATTCGAGATTATTCTAGTGGGATTTGGATTGAGGACGAGGATAAGGCTTCTGGGATCTTCTGGCAAGCTCAAACCGACATAACAAGGCTATAAATAGGGATTTAGTCCATGGTTGTAATCGAGTAGTGTAGTATAGAATTTAATATAAGCTCTTAGTGTTCTCCAAAAACTTTATTGTAATCCTTTAAGCTCTTTTAGTTGTAATCCATCTTTAGTTTTAATAAAAATTAGCTTTTACTTGCAAAACTTCTTTAATCCGTTTATTGTTTTCACATTTCAGCTTTTACTTAATTAGCTTTTTCTTTTCAGCCTTCTTAGCTTTCTTTAAATCCTATTTTCTAGTTTTCATAAGTTACTTGTAGCTTTATTTAGTCTTGTACAGCTTTTACTTTATAAAAAAAAAAAAAATAAAAAATAAAAAATATAAATAAAAAATAAAAAAAAAAAAAAAAAAAAAAAAAAAAAAAAAAAAAAAAAAAAAAAAAAAAACAAGGGTACATAAGCTCTAAATAAGCTTCTATATCCCTTCTGATAAGCTCATAAAGTTTTTCAATAACTTCTGTGAGCTTATCTCCTTATCTCACTGCCATAGTGTTCAAGTCCATCTTATAGCTAGCATAAGTAAGTTCTTCTTTCTCTTCATCTCTATTACTGTACTGTAGCTTAGTCTAGGTTTTTAGAGCTTAATCTTGCTTAAAATTACTTATTAGTACTGTTTGTGAGTGATGGTTTAGCATTTATATGTTCTAGTTCCACTTAGTATCTCACTGCCCAAATTTAGCTTTATCTGCATATTGGAGTTCTTGTGGTTCTCTGTCTGCTTTTCTGGTTAAAATAGTTTTAAATATAGCCTAGTATTATAAAGTGATTAGTAGTTTGATTATTTGAAGCCTTAATCTACAAAAGTTAGTATAAACTGCCACATTAAGGGGTGTTTGGATCTTAAGTGTACTGTGTGTTCTTGTTGTTCACTTGCTGTAGTTTCTGCATAAATACACCACAGTAGGCATAAGTAAGTTCAATCAGTCATTAAATTAGTAGGATTATAGTAAAAAAAAGTCAACATTAGCTTTAACTTGCATTACTGTATTCCATAGTGTTTAGGTGAATCTGTAATCTTGCATAGTGCTAGAATTAGGGTGCATTTAGGAAAACCAATTCACAAATTAGCTTAATACTTCATTTAGGATAGGATTTGATCAATAGAAATTCAGTTTAGTCAACTTAGTGTGCAATCAAAAAGTCAACTGAGGTTTAGTTTAAGCTTAAACAGGTCACTTTCTAGGATAATTTAGTAGACCAATAGGAATTATTAGGACTTGTAATTGTTCCTGGGGTTAGTTTACCTACCAAATATTACACATAATCACTTTTAGGCAAAATCAACAACTTCTGATTAGGAGAATTGTATCTGCACAATCTGTCCAACTCTGTTCATCATCAAGTTCAGTTGCTACAGTAGCATATATTAGGGCTTAATTAGGGTTCAATTAGTGTCAACAAATTAGGGCTTTTGTGTTTTTTAGGTTCTCTGGTAGGATAACCAACTTTTGCCCCCATTAGGTTTTGCAAAATAGCTTATTAAGAGCTTATTAGTTGGCTGTCAAATAGGGTCTTTAGGTTGGACAAGTTGGAGGTTTCTTCATGGAAGTTAATATGGACCACAATAGTGATATAGAAGGCTCAATTACTTTTGTTGAGTAGTATTGTTAATTTTAATGTACTTATGTCATTGTTTGGTAGGTTCATTTTATTGTAAGTTATAAGAATGGCGTGTCATTCTTATATGCGAGTCTGCAAGTGTCCTAAGGGACTGAGATGAGGGAAGTCACTCTCATCCTTTGTACTTCAATGCTTTTTGGTGTAATGAATTTTACCGGGGTGAATTAACCCTTTTACCAAAAAAAAAAAAAAAATAGGGTCTTTAGGTTGGAATTCTGTTGCATAAGGTAAACTACAACTAGTGCTTATTGGCTTATTTTCTGTGCTTTTCTTGTTAATTAGTGCTTAATTAAGTGTGCTTAAGGGTCTGTGTAAGTTTGGTTTAGTTTGTTTAAGATTAGCTTATTTTTAGCTTATTAGTAAACTGCTTATTGTGTCCAAACAGCTTATTAGGGTTCTAAATTAGGTTAGCTTATTTTTCCTAGGTCCCTAGACTTATTTTAGAATTATCCTAAAAGTTTCAGAATTATTTGAGCTTATTTACTATTTATTTTATTTAATTTTAGTTTTAATCACTTTTTAATTAGTTTTAATTAATAATAATTAAATAAAAATCCAAAAAAAATAGTTTTCTATTTTAAAATTAGTTTTTAATAGTTTTATAATTTTAGAAAAATAAATTGTACTTTTCAAAATTATTTTCCTTTTATTTAGTATTTTTAGTAATTAATAATAATTAATAATTAGTTTTAATTAATAATAAATATATAAAAAACCAAAAAAATATATTTTCTAGTTTTTAAATTAATTTTAGGTTATTTTAAAATTTTCAAAATTATTTTTCCCTTTTTCCTAGTTAAATTTCCTTTTTAGTTTAATTAAGTAATTTAAATTAGTTTTTAAGTAAAAATAAATAAATAAAAAGTATTTTAAATACATAAAAAGTTTAAATTTACGTTTTAAACCCTTTAGAATTTAGAATTTACTTTTAGGACTTAGGTTTTCCCTAGTTGACTTAGTTTTTCCCGAGATTAGCTCGGGAATTTAGGATTCGATCCCGTTTTACGTTTAGGTTTTAATTTCCGTGTTTTACGTGTTTTTCCGTGCTTTCCGTGTTTATTTGTTTTTACGTGCTTTTATTTGTAGAAATTTAGGGTTCCCTTAGCCTGCACGAACGATTCACTTCAAGAATCGCGAACACGAACCAACGAACCAAGTCTTAGCCTTCGTTGGGAGAAACGACCCGGGGATACATATTTACCGGTGCTATCCTCGGACTATATATATATTGGTTGTGTACACCAGGGCCGAATTTCTTTTGGGGGGACCGAATCGGAGATTTGTTTGTAACCACAACTAAATTACCCCTAAAACCTATAATTTTCACACTAGGCGCCGCAAAGTTTGGGGGGGCCGGGGCCCTCCCTGGTCCCTTAATAGTTCCGTCCATGCTTACGGAACCCTTGAGTTATCTGAAGCCGATGGTCCTAACTTTAAAGTGAATGGTCATAGGTTGAAGCACTACTTCGGAGGGGACATACCACCCATGGTTGTCCCGGATCTCCAAACTTTCCTCATGAACCAATGAATGCGGGGATCAAGTCAAGCTAGTGACTCGGTGAACAAAAACATTAGCATGCCATGGGTTTTTACTCATGTTTCTGACTTCTCTCTATTTTCTAACACCTAAGTGTGGGGAAGTTACCCCTGTTGTTGTTAAAAAAAAAAAAGGTTCCCACACTTGCCTAAATCTAAACTTTTTACATCTCAAAGTGTCGGCATAATAACCGGTACTTTGAATATTGAGGGCAATATTCAATTCTAGTGNGTTGTGTTTTATATGTTTCAGATGCAAAATGATTGAAAACAAATGAAAAACGAACAAAGTTTGCATAATTGGCAATTTCAGTCCGTCAACTTTTAAAACTTGTCAAAATTAGTCCCTGAGCATTTATTTTGGAAGAAAAGTCAACCAAAGTCCTTGGAAAATCAAAAGTTGTCACGAATAGTCCTTGGGATTAAAATTTTTGGAAATTATCAATTACGGTCCTTGTGTTATTGAACTTTGGCAAAAATAATCCTTGGGTGAAAAGTTTGGAGAAATTACAAGTTTGGTCCCTCAACTTTGAAGATTTGGCAAAAAAGGTCCCTGGATTTCAAATTTTGGAAATTAGCATCAATGGACCTTGTACTGTCATTGGCAAGAAAGGTCCTTGTAAGTACTTTGGAATAGTTGCAACTTCAGTCCCTAAAAAAATCCAAAATTACACAAATGGTACTTGTGGTATTTTATCTACAAACCAAACCGGACCCTTGTTATATTATAAACCCAAATCCAGTCCAAGTCCAAAAACAAACACAAACATAAACCCCACTCACCCTTGGCCCATCCTTTTCTCTGGCCCAACCTCAACAAACCCACCTCCCATATTATAATAAAACATGGTTTGACCCTAGTCAAACCTCCCCTTCTTCCCCCTTACCCTCCACCTCACACCACCACTTGCAGCCATGGCCCATCCCCCACCATCTCTCTCACATCCCACCACCGAAAGCACTCACCACTACCCTTCATGGATGGCTAGGATTGATTTTATTGATCCAATGGTTGAGATTATTGATGGGATATGCTCAGAAGACCTCCACAAGCCCTAATTTTCAAGTATAAAAGGAAGAAGAAGCAAGAGAAGAAGTGTATAGTTTATTAATGTAAAAGTAGTGTCGTATTAATAGTTTTTCAAATTGGGTAGTGTGTAATTAAGCTTCTAAGTTGTAATTCTGGTTTTCTCAGTGTAATCTGAATCCTTTCAAGGTTTACAAGTTCAATTCAGTTTATGTAAATTTTTCTTTAAAATCTTATGAATTCTGAATTATTGTTTATAGTTGTTGTTATAGACTAAATAGCTCATATCAGCTCCCATAAAGCTTCTAAAAGCTTTTAGAAACCATAAAACTCAGTCTAGTAGCAAAAAAATCAAAAATAAAAAAATCACAAAAATAGATTAAAAAAAATCAGTAAAGATGATGATCACAGCTGGAGCAGGGTGAATTTTTGATGGCCTTGGTTTAGTGCTTCTTGGGAAGCTATAGGAAAGTGTTTATGGTCCTTGTTCAGAGTTCTGCGCTTGGAAACTTTTGTAAGCCTTTTCACCTTTTTAGTGTTTTACTGTTCTTTAGCTTAATAACTACTGTTCATTGTGTTTCTGAGTTCCTTTGGTGTAGTTAAGTAGAATCAGTGCTTAACATTGTGTGCATGTTCATTTAATTCCCTTGTTGATTAATATTTAATTTTCACTGCCTAATAGCATCTTAGTGTTTCATGTGTGTTATGCTGTTGTTATTGGTATTTTTGTGCTTAGATCAGTTCATGCTATCATATTACAACCTTTGGAATCAAGTTCCTGTTCTTAATCAGTGACACTCTTTGAAAATCACTAAAACAGTCTTCATTAGGGGTGTTTGTTTCAGTTTGTTTAACTGCACTTTTGTAGTTTTTATTGGTTAAAAATTGTTGAGATTTCATTCTTAGGGTTGAACTAGAGTAGTCAAACCATAAAACCAGTACCCTATTAGGTAAAAAGTCAAATTTAGTTTGTAAATTTCACTTGATCATTCACTGTTAACTTTTCACTTAGCATAATCATTAGTATAGGTGTGTTAGTTGTTTTAGTAACTTAAATCAGTTTAATCTTAGCTCAGTACATAATTTTGAGTCAGGAATTAGTGCAAATTCATCTTGGTTAACTTTTGCAAAAATCTAAAAAAGTCAAAGTCTTTATAACTATCAAATGGACAGATCTTTAAGAACTTGCACAAGGCTTAATATAGATTGAGATTGGTTAATTCTTGTTATTGTTGGTTCTTTGGTTGCTTGTTTATCTGATTCAACAAGAAAATCTCATTTTACAACTCAATTGATCATTAAAAAGTGAGCTCAAAGTTGCCTGTTTGACCCATAACCTCCCCTGTACCCAGTGTGTGCACCCAACTTCACAAGCCCACCCTGAGCTTATTAGTGAACCTTAGGGTCTGCTATTTGGCTTATTGGATAGCTTACCTGGCCTACTTTTTAAATCAAGTTTCATTTTGGACCCTTTATCACCCCTGTGGGCCCCACACAGGGCTGCAGATAGCCCTATTTTTGCCTATTTGATCTGTGAAAAAAGCATAAGAGCTTATTTGTGTTTGTTGGCTTAATCAGTGTGTTTTCTCAATTGTTTCGGCTTATTTTACATACATATCAGTTGTATTCGGTTTATTTTAGCTTTTGTAGCTTGTTTGTAGCTTATTTTCATCAAAAATCCATATAAAATCCAAATAATCCATCTGTCAAGAACAAAAGCTTGCACAAAGCTTATTTTTGAGCTTAAGCAAAAGT
>LBNU01000419.1:29969-71414 GCA_014162995.1 Artemisia annua
AAAAAACATCCTCCATTACCCATCAATAAAATCACCAATCACCATTTTGTTACCCATGCAAGACCTCCCATTATGGCAACTCAAGTATTTCCTTAGTATAGTTTACTAAGACAAGCATACATGTATGCTATTGTACTATGATTATGTGTTTAGCATAATCATTTTGTAACATCTTTATGAATGAATGATATTTTTGCTATGATTTATTATCCATTGTCTTGCTTTATATGCCTTGCTTTATATGTATGCATGCTATATATATATGTTGTGCTATCTAAATATTTTTGCAAGCATTCCATATCTCGATTATTTGTTATGACCTCAAAACGAGGGGGAGTATATATCAAGGGGGAGCTCCAAGCTAATCGGGATAAACCTTTTTGATGCTAACAAAAAGGGGGAGGAGTGATATAAACTCATATTAATACTTGCATATATACTAATTTTACGCTTAATGAGTTTAGATTTTGTAATCATCAAAAAGGGGGAGATTGTTGACATAAATAATGCGTAAAAACGTTATTTATATTTTACGATATCTCTACGTTTTGATGATCACAAAATGGAAAATTATTAAACGTAAGATTACTACGTAAACAAGTATTAAGCTAGTTTATATCATTATATCCAACTTAATCACACAAGGTATGAATAAACAAGTGCTTAATACATCTCATGATCAAAGGGGTATTTAATTAATTAATACAAAGTTTATTTAATTATATAAACATATTATATAGTATTGAAAAAGAATTTTGGTAATTAAGAAAAATGTTTTAATCATACTAAATATATGAATTCAAATTTTTAACCAAAATCAGTTAATTTTTCACCAAATAAACTTTCCTCAGAAAAGGACAAAAAATCTGGCCGTTACAGTAGGGCGGCCCCCTTAATTTTAAGGGGGCCGGCCATGAATTAAGGGGGCCGGCACGCTCCTGTGTCAGATTTTTTGTCAGAATTTTTCCCTATAAATACCACCTCAAATCTGGTATTTTTCCTCACCTTTTGCACGAAATTTTCAGATCCAAAACCTCTCTAAACATCTTCCAAAACCCTTTGATCATTAGATTACTAATCCTTGTTTCAAGTGATTCAATCCCTCATCATCCATCATCATTCCAAGTGCAAAAGAAGAATACTCCTTCAACCTCAAGTTTAAGAAGTGTTGTGTATATTGTGTATATTTCTTATATAGTTGTGTTGTGACTATTAGAAGTAGTTTAGGTAGTGGTAGTTGTGAAATAGTTGTGTTGTGAAGAAAAGAGAAGTAGTTGTGTTGTGAAGAAAAGAGAAGAAGTTGTGTTGTGAAGAGAAGAAGGCGTGTCGTGAAGAAGAAGTAGTGTTGTGAAGATCAAGTCGTGTTGTGAAGAAGAGGAGTTGTGTTGTGTTGTGTTGTGAGATTGGTTCTAGCTACGATTAAGACTCGACATTTAGCTTTGTGTCGTTAAGCCGGTGTAAGCAACGTTGTGTAAGGTTTTCTCCGCCATAAGGGAGCTTGTTGACATAGTGAAGAAAACTCCCGAGTTAGGTGCTCGGGGAGTGGAGTAGGACGAAGAGGAGATTCGTAGCCGAACCACTATAAATCCTTTGTCTCACGGTGCCATTTTTCCAACTCTATCTTTTTACTTATTTACTTACTTTTATATTTGTCATATCATATACTTGTTGATATCGTTGCTTATAATTGTGCAAGTCTATTGGTGAAACATAAAGTTTGAATTGGTGTTTTGATAAACAAGGTTTTTGTAAATTAAAAAGACGTAAAACTATTCAACCCCCCTTCTAGTTTTTCACAAAGGGGATGTTATTAATAACAAGAGATCGATATCGTACTTAAGTTTAAACATACTCACGTGAACTAAACGACTAAACATTGTCTCACTTTCTAGTGTGGCATCCTCAAAAATTAAAGATGAGCCGTTGAAATTATAATTGCCACAGTGATATGAACCAACAAGTACTTGTAGGAGCCAAAAAAAAAGAAAAGAAAAAAAAGAAAAAAAACGAGAAGGTTAACCTGCTGATGCAAACTTGCAAAGCATCATAACCAACGAGAAGAGTAACCTACTGATACAAACTTTTGTGACTTTGAGTAGCCCATTGTACTAATTCTCTTTTTGTTGATTTTTATCAAACACTTGGTGGTCAAAAAATATAATGGGTCATTTTGACATGTATTCCATCTATTCATAAAAGAAAATTGTACATATAATCAATGTGGAGAAATAAATAAGATTATAATGAGCTAAGAAACACAGGCACCAAAGAAATTGATACTTCGCATTCAACTTCTAGTCTTCTACTATAAAATATTTCATCCCAAAAAGAAATTGGTACTTCATATGCAATTTCTAATATAATGTATTTCATGATAACTATAGATGAAAGAATTACCTGTTGCTTGTCGGTATAAACTAGATAAGGTGGAAGAACATTCGAGCAAGGATTTAGGGGTGAGTGATGTACTATGTTGGTTAATACGTTGTGGTGAAAAGGAAAAACCCAAGGTTTTGGAGGGATGTGAAATTTTTTTAGGAATGTTAAAAGGTTTTGGTGAAAAAATGGCGCCATCAATTAGAATTTGGGCGCACAATTGCAAAATTATCTGGATCAATTAATTAGAATTTGTGTAACATTAGTGTTAATAATACTAAAATATTAAAGCTTACTCAAATGACTAGTTATATCTAAGGGTGAGCATCGGTCCGGGACCGGACCGACAAGAACGAAGACTGTAACACCCCCAAAATTCAGGTCTAGCGGAAGCATACATGCATTGGGGTGCTAAGAAATCGGTATCACAACACAAGGAACAATGAATGGTTTTTATTTCATTTATTTGGAATAAAAGCTGTTATGTAAAGCATAAAGTTTACATGATATAAAATAGTGCGGAAATAGGCCCATAAAATAATTAGAGCGGTCCCAAATATTCATCAGAGTCGCCTATGACCATGCCCCTTGCTACGCGCCTTCCAATAGTGAGCTATCGCCTTAAACATGAGAATACACGCTAAAGGTCAGCTTACGCTGGTGAGTTCATAGAGTTTAAGTTATAAAAAGCAATTCTGGACCTGAAGAGTTTAAGTGCTATGTGTAACTAGAGGCAGGTATAGATATCTCAATCTCAATCTCAAACTCAATCTCAATCTCAATCAATAATTTATCATCTTAGGCAAGATGAAGGGTCATAGTGAGCAGGCCTCTCAATGGTCACTAGCTAGGCCACAACAAGGAACCACCCGTTACTGCCCCAGATCTAGGCCGCAGCAGAGTCTATTCCAAACTAGCGTCAAAGCGCCCTAGCTCTAGGTCAACTCTACTTCCGTCTAACCTTATCTAGCCCACACATGTAGCAAAACCAAGTAATAGCAGGTCCAAGAAAAATGGTTTGAGCTAGGACGCTCTCATATATAAACCAGGTAAACACATAACGCATTCGAATATCCAAATAAAGTATATTGGTAAATCAATCAATCAATTAAATCTTAATCAAACCGTTCACGTAATCAGATAGCAATCATTTAGTAAAGAGCATGTATTCTCCCCCAAAAATAGTTATGAAAACTTGTTTAAAAGAAAGGGGGCTATGAACTCACCTTAGCCACAGCAATGCAAAGATCACGACTGACACGACTTGGCATCTAGAGCTAATCACAACGATATCCAAAAGATGGGCACGACGGCACCAAGTAGTACGAACACGAGGGTACATCCTAATATGCATACGATTATCTCAAAATATAGTTCGTACCATAATAAAGTCTATAAAAGACGATGTGTCATAGTTTTTGTGGATCACTCAAATCTTTACTTTATGAAAGTTTAGTATCAATGTTTCGTGTGGTGTGGTAAGAAGGCATAAACTCCAAGATACGACTCACTCCAAAATGAAAGAGACATCGACATGCAACTCACGCCAAATAAACAAGACATCGACATGCAACTCACGCCAAAGAGGAAGAGATACCGACATAGCCGATAGATACTAACTAAACTCATGCCAAAAGGAAACGACCTTATCAAGATCAAGAAATACTAACAACTTGAGTTAATCAAAGAAAATATAGAAAATGATGACTATTAACTATTTAATATAAAATAGGTCAATTGATATGTTTCGGTATTTACCCCATAATCTCAAATAGTTTAAAATAGTCTAATATGTTTTATAAAAAGTCACAAGTTAATAATTCAAATATGAAATGGTTTTAAGGATTAAATAGAACTATTCATTTTAACTTCTTTGTCGGGTTTTATAAAAGAAGTCTTAAAAAGATTAAAATAAAAATGTAAGTTTAGAAAGTTTTATAAATTTCGGCATGACGCGTCCATTTATATGACCTTTCCAAGTCAATAGACTTAAATAAACTCATTTCTCCAAAACAATATTTCCCGACAATTTAATAGAAAACTATAAAGTGTATTCGTTGACTATTAGACATTATTTACTTATTGTGTATCCGTTGCGAATCAAATATATTAAATTCGTTACGAGTCTAATATATTGTATTCGTTTCAAGTCCAATAAGTCCATATCGTCCAACGTCCAATGTCCAAATCAAATAAACATCCAATAGTTTCAATCAATTAAATATCCGCATTGTCCAATATTTATCCAATAATCCATGTCAAAGTCCCAATTATCAAATCCGTTAAGTATTCATGTTAACCATATCCAAGTCACAATCCCAAGTATAGTCCGAAACGTGCCAATGTTCATAAATAAAAATTAATGAATTAAATTATTCCGATAAATGACCAAATTTATTACTAACTAATTTAAGTTATGACAACATAACTCTTTTTACATTCAACCAACATAATCTTTAGTTTTCTTATCGACTTGTACCCAAAAGTTTAAAATAAACCAAACATTTTATTTTTATAAAATTAGAACCAAACACACGCTAGCATATTTGTTTTACCAAAATCACAACCTTATAACCTCAATGTCAAAATAATGTATCCAATAGTCAAATAAGATGCAAGTCGAGCAGAAAATAAACTGGAACAAACACACCGCTCATGAGTTGATTCCAAACCCGAGACCCAAATAAAATCAAAACTCAAATATGCTGATAAAATAAGCAAATCCTAATCAATATCCGAGACCCAAATGGGTCGAACCGTACCCATACAGGTTTCTTACTAACCTTACCACACGAAACCTTTATTAACTCATTTTAATCCATTTCTTAATTCCATTCAATCCACAAAATTTGTAGAACTTACTTTTATAACAGGTTTTATCCACCAGAATATATGTATCAAAAATGTTTTTAATCTATTTCACTATCCACGAAACTTTTAACACAATATGACTTTGTAATAAGATTAAATAAAAATGTAACAAAAGAAAGATGGGTATGGCGTTATACCAAAAGAATATGTGAACCAAGGGTGGTGAGTACGGCAGCTGTAGTGGCAGCAGGTGGCGACGTGGAGATGTCTTTCGAGTACCACTCAAACCAACAACGAAACCAAAAAAAAACCCTCAACAACTCCACCCTCATCTCTCTTGGTGGTGGTAGCAACGACGGCAAGGAGTGGTGGTGAGTAGTGTGACTGGCGAACCAAACCACGAACTAAGAGGGGGAGAAAGAAAGGAGATGGAGGTGGCTCACAATCAAAACAACTCATAGACTAAACCCTAGCATGACCTAAACAAGCCACGACCTAACAGATTGTAGCGTCAAAATAGTAGTGACGGCATGAGATGACTTAGGTGGTGATATGGCGGCCAATGATGGTGGTGAGAGTGTGGTTAGATGGCGTAGAGATGGTGGAATTTGGAGGTGATATGAGGGGTTAGGTGGCGCGTGGTGTGCATCAAAATGATGGGAATGGTGAGATGAACAGGATGGTGGTGGCGGTGTGCTCACGCGACCGGTGGTGGCGGCGCTACAGTGGCCGGAATATTGACCAGAAATGAAGATGGGGTGGCGGCTGAAAGTAGAGAGGAAAGATAGGGTTTATGGAGTGCTGATGATACCAAATGAAAAACCTAAATGGTTATATGTTATTTGTAAACATACCTTCACCTTGTAAAAACAAAGTATAAGGTTTCTAATAGATGGAGGGTGCAGATGAAAATATAACATAGGGACCATTTCTGAAATTTCAGTTATCTTTCACGAAATGAGATTCGGGGCTCATTTCAATTAGTAAAAATGGAAGATTCATGACACGGGAATTACACTAACGCGCTCAAAATAATATTTCCGATAAAAATGACTATAAATATATCTAATATCTCAAAAACCATACCAACTCAAAATAGATGATCGTTTCTCCAAATAGAACTTGTAGGGAAATTTGCGGGTTGTCACAAAGACCGAATTAAGATAAAAACCCAGACCGAGACCGAGACCGAATGTGGTCTGTAGAACACTAGATAACATCACAAACACAAATAACCTTGTGGTTTTGGTTCGTTGCAAGTAAGAGAGAAAGAAAGAAATGTAGAGAGAGAAAGTTAGAGAGAGAAAGAGGTGAAGCCTTAGAGAGAAAACCAAAAAAAGAAAATAGAATTATGAGAAGGCTTACCCTCTCCAAGGATGGAGAGGGTATTTATATGTACATGGGGTTTGCCACTTGGGCGTGCCACTTTGGCTGCGGATCAGGTATACAGTGGTAAAGACCCGTCCTTCTTCCGCGAACTAATCTACATCTAAACTACGTTTAACTAACTAACATAACTTCTACGAGCTAAACAATGCTTAATCATGTCTGGGGTGACCGAATCTTTCTTATACAAAAATCGTATTCCTAACAATCTCCCCCTAAGGGAGGTCACCCCATTAGTTCTTAATTCTTGAATTCTTGCATTGAGATCTTTGAAGACACTTTTGTAGCTCGTAGTTGTTGATTCTTCATTGATGTACGACTCAAGATGACTTCCTTGATGTATATGATGATCTTTTGACTTTGCTCTTCGCTCTTCATCCATATATTTAGCTTCAAGTCATCTTTGAGTGTATGTGTCTCTTCGTGATGTTGTGATTGTCTTTGTGATGTCATGCTTACACTTTTCTTGTTCATGATTTTCTGCATCAGAGTCGTGGAAGCATAGTCTAAGCCCATTCCTTTGATCATGATATCTTGAGTTATGATGTTGAAGTGTAAGCATGTGATGATGAATCTGCATCTTTTCAGCAATCGGCATTATTCGTCAACTTTTTGGTCTTTGGAGAGGTTATGCCTTTCCAATATGCTCATACATCTTTGTTGAGTAGATCTTCCCAGTTGAACAGTTCTGACATCTCCTTTTAGATGTTGGTATGAGCATGTGGAACTTGAGTGATAGTGGTGATCACGGTAAGTATGGTATGTTGAGCTGCATAAAACTTTGTTAGTAATAAACATACCGGCACTTACAAGTTCGGACTTCGAGATTGTCAACAGCATAGTGTGAAGACTTTCTCTAATCCTTTACCGAGGTCGTTCCTAATCGGATGCCCCCGAAAAGGCTTACACTGGCATACCGAAGTACACCAACGATTAGGTGAGTCTATAGAGATCACCCCACGACTGTAGACCTTTTGGAACACCACCGTACACACTAAGCGTAACCCACAAGTGATTAACGAAGTACCTGCTGTCAGGGCTGTTTGATGTTGACCCTGGCAGGAGTTTCCACTCAATCATTGGGAAATACTTATGTATATTCCCTCATAAGTGTTCTTGGCAGATTGCTAAGATCTGCGTAGGACTCGAAATATTACAACTGGTGTCCTTAATGTTGAACCACCATTGTATAAGTATCAAGTGTTCCTATGAGATTGATGCGTGGTTTTGTGACCTTACAACAGGTTTTACTTCTTGAGGGATCTCAAGAGACTTACAACCCCACCAGGCAATGTACCTGACCGTAGTAGTATAGGATATTGGTAAGTACGGGGGATTGATCGTTCTCTCAAAGGGAATAGTGTTCGTTAGGATAGAAAAACTAGTCTAATAGGTCTAGGGGTGGAAGGAAGATTCTTTTTGTATTTTTATATTTTTATGAAAACAAGTAAAAATCTCGGGTTTTGGAAGAAGGGGCGGAATTAGTTGCTAATCAACTAACCCAAAAGCTACTACTTAAACTAATGTGTAGGAAAGTAAACTAGGGTTCTAAAGGAAAAGTGAAGCATGTCTACCTATGATATGTTACTCCTTGCTAGCTATCCAATTCTACCTATTGACTGTAAACCTTGTTTTAATTGAAGGGTGTATTCCTAATAACTCATGGAGTGGCATACATATCTCTCCAATTCTATGAGCTCTTATCTCCTCCTACGCCATGCACTACATAACCATAGGGATTGTAAACAGTGGCTCATGCATTAAATACTACCTTAATAGCCTAGTATGCCTTGGCTACATGTTTCCCAAGACGTTCAAGCACGTTACCATAAAGGAGGTTGGCCAGTTTTATTGAGCCTAACATTGATGGAACAATCAATCAAAACAAGAATCAATAGGAAACAAGAATTATAAACTAAACCAACTAGATCTATTAAAGTTGTCACGCCTTAATTGATGGAGATAGACACACACATCAACAAGCCCCTCATTGATGGAGATAGACACAAACATCAACAAGAAATCAATAAGATCTAATTAGTTATATACAAGTTTCACACAATCATAAGTAGACATAAGGTGATTTAGCAAGGCATAATTAATGAAGAGCAATCAACAATAATGATAATTGAAGACATAACATAAGATTGAATCAATAACCAAACCATTAAAAGATGTTTATGGAGTGATTCGGGACCTCTAAGTTGCTGGAAAAACACCTACCTTAACCCTAGAATCGGACTTAGGGTTTGGGGCTTAAAAAAGTGAAATATAAGTTTATATTTATAGGCAGTTTTTCTGTCGGCTCGGTCGGACGGCGTCAGACTTAACAAGTGACGGCGTCAGGAAGCTTTTTTCACCAAATTGTAGATCTTTTCTTCCTCTTCGCGTGGCCTTTTGAATCACCCAAATCCGAGTTCGTATGAAGATTTTATGGCCAAAACAGTGACAGCTACTCCGCGCGCATGTTGTGATGAGTTAACACTAGACGGCCTACCTGACGGCGTCAGGTTATAAGTCTTCTGGGCCATCTCTCTTTAAAGTTACACTAGACGGCCTACTTTCAAATACACCTGACGGCGCCAGGTACGTGGTCAGGTGTTAATCCTTGATTTCTTCTCTTGGGCGTCTGGTATAACATAAATCCACCTCTTTTGTCTTCAAGTGACAGCGTCACCTTATGGTTCTTGACGCCGTCAGGTATTGTTTCCATCATATTTTGAGACTTTGTTGTTTTCTTCACTTTTATGCTCTAAAAACGTCCAAATATGCATGTTTTCCAGAATTCCTCTCAAAAGTACCTAAAATGACAAAAGGAATGATTTAGGGCATTATTTGATCACCTTTACATGAATTAAGTCTTAAATGACCCCTAAAAAGCGTAACACTTTTCGTCTCATCAAATACCCTTACACTTGGGATTTGCTTATCCTCAAACAAATGAGCTTTTATTCCAATCAAAATATGAGTTAGGGGTCATTTAGCACGAATATAAAAGTAATTACAACAAATAGTCATTCGACCCTAATCATAACAAGCACGGAAATCATACACTAGCACCTCACAAATAGTATTTGGATTCTCTCATCTCTCAAATGTCATAGAATTACATCTCATAAATGAAAACGGAAAATATCACTCACTACCTGTCATAGAAAATAGATTACCATAGGCTTGGGAGATGATCAATTACTCCTCCACTAGGCATAAGTACCTAAGATAAACTATCAAAGAGGGCTTTCCAAAGGGTTGTAACGTAAGGTGTAGGGATATGATAAACACGGTTTGGTTGGAATAAAGGGTATTTTAGTGGTGACGAGTTAATTATCATGATCAAATACATGCACTATACATCGTTGCTTAAGTCAAGACTCGACTCAATCTTAATCTAAAAATGAAATAACAAAGACTAAAAAGAACATAAAAGGAAACGGGATGGTAGTCCGTATGTTTTTCTGCTTTTTTTCATATTTTTTTGTATTTTTCTTGGTTTTTTCATTTTTTTTCCATACATTCTTGCCCTACCATCCAAAATAATACATCATAGGGGAGTTGCATTCCCCTTACACTTGAATATTTACATAACTTTACAATTACTATTCTAATGACTCGAATTAAGATAATTGAAAAACTTGGAGTACTTTTAAAATGTTTAGCACATATGGGGGTAATAATGTTGCTCTTCCCCATTACTCCATTACACTAGTACTTTACCCATGAGTCCCAATCGTCCCAAAACAATATGTACAAGGATATGACTTAACTTAGCAACCATGTAATTGACCGGATAATTAACTAAGGTTTAACAAATGTTTTCACAATAATGCACCAAAGGTGGGTGCATAATAGGTAGGCTAAGGCGATTTGGGTGTACATTTAGTGGGGTGTAACATATTCTCACTTTGAGTAAGTGATGCGTAGGGATTGCTTACGCACTTTGTTTTACCTCTCAAGGGATCTTAAGAGGCTTACAATTCCCACCAGGCAGTGTACCTGACCGATGTAGTATAGTGTAGTGGCAAGTACCGGGGGATTGATCGTTCTCTCACAGGGAATAGTGTTCGTTAGGTTAAAGACTACTCTAATTAAGGTCTAAGGGTGGAGGATGATTATTTTTGTATTTTTATGTTTTTATGAAAGCAATAAAATCTCGGTTTTGAAGGAGTGGGCGGAATTAGTTGCTAGTCAACTAACCCAAGTTATCTACTTATGCAAATTGAAATAAGGTTTTGAGAAGACGATGGTGGGGAAATAGTGTTTACTTAGATTTCATTACTCCCTAACTATCTTTTACCATGTAATTAGTATGTTGAGTTTTCGTGGATGACGGGTGTATTCCTAACAAGTCGTAGGGAGTGCGTTCAATTCCCTAACTCTATAAGCTCCTACCTCACTATATGACGATACGTCAAGTATCCCATCATAAGCTCACGGATAGCAACCTACGCATGAAATACTACCTTAAAATCGATTAACGCACATACGATTCACGTTTCCTAAGACGTTCAAGCTTGTTACCGTATAGGAGGTTAGCCAGTTTTCTTAAGTCTAACGTAGATGAAACATTCATCCAAATCACAATCACAACATACACATCACATGATAATCAATAGTTAGGTTTCATTAGATCTAAGCAAACACAAGTTAATTTAGCCTAGCATGTTAAAGGAAAGAAAAGCACAAACATAAATCATACAACACATAGACATATTGTATGGATTGAATGAAGACTTATCTTAGATTAAACATGCAAGTTAGAGGGGTAAAAGTACCCTCTAAGGTCTGTGATACACGAGCTAGGGTTTAACCCTTAAGTTCTCCACCAAGTTCCTCTTTTAAAACAATAAAAATCGTCCTATATATATAGATAATACGGGCTGACGGCGTCAGCCCAAGGTGTGACGCCGTCACGCCGACGATTAGGGTTTTGTGATGGCCTTCTTGACGTCGTCACGCCGCCTTGTTCCAGATCTGACGGCCTTCCCTGACGCCGTCACCAAACTAGGCCAAAAACTCTCTGGCCCGTCATGAGTAACTTCCAATTTCTTCACTTCATTTGTTCCTGACGTCGTCACGTTGAAGCTTGTGACGCCGTCACCTTCTGTGCACTTTAGGGTCTTTTGAGATTTTGTTGTTTTCCGCACTTTTTCACTCCGAAAACGCCCGAAAATGCTTCTTTTGTGATTTTCTCCTCAAAAGTACCTAAAATGAGAAAAGAAACGACTTTGGGTGAAATCCGATCAAATAATATACGAATTAGGACTCAAACTGACCCCTAAAAACGTAACATTTTTCGTCTCATCAAATACCCTTACACTTGAGATTTGCTTGTCCTCAAGCAAATGCGCTTTTATTCCAATTAAAATACAAGTTAGAGGTCATTTAATGCGAACATAAAAGTAATTACAAGAATTAGTCGTTCCACTTTACTCAAAATAAGCACGGAGAAAATATACTAGCACCTCTCATGTAGTGTTTGGATACTCACATCTCTCGGTTGATAATATGTAAATATAATGTAAAGGAAATGGATAATATCACTCACTACCTGACATAGTAAATAGATTACCATAGGCTTGAGAGAGGATCGAAACCTTCTCCACTTAGGCGTAAGCACCTAGGATAACTATCAAAGAGGGCTTTACAAAAGGGTTATAACGGGAGGTTTAGGGATATGGAAAAACACGGTTTGGTTGGATAAGGGATAGTTTACTGGTGGCTAGTCAATCATCTTGGTTAGTTACATATACAAGTGGCGTTGCCAAGCCAAGACTAGACTCAATCTTAAACTATCGAAAACAAAATGAAATAAAAACAAAACATAACTTAGAAATAAAAGATAGGTGCGGATGGTAGTCCGTATGTTTTTTTTTTTTTTTTTTTTTACCCTACCATCCAAAATAATACATCAATGGGGATTAAGCTTTCCCCTTACACTTGAACTTTTACATACTTTACATTTACTATTCTACGACTCGTATTGAAATAATCAAAACACTTGGAGTACTTTTAAAAACGTTTTGCACATATGGGGGTAATAAATGATGTTCTTCCCCATTACTCCATAACATTAGTACTTTACCCATGAGTCCCAATCATCCCAAAACAATATGTACAAGATATGACTCGACTTAGCAACAACGTAACCAATTAGATAATTGACAAGGGTTTAACAAATAACAATAATGCACTAAAGGTGAGTGCATACAAGGTAGGCTAAGGCGATTTGGTTGCACATTTGGGGGTGGATTGTAAACAAATTCTTCCTTTAAGTATGATGCTTAAAGTTAGAAACGAAAGGGATAGGCTCTGAGGGGTGTACTAGGGGTATCGTGTACCAAAAATGGGTACATCGCAAAGGTGTGGGAGAATTACTTGACCAATGTAGCCAATGTAATTATAATACAGGTTTAAAACAAGGGTTATCCTAATGCCTCTTATCATGTAGTTAATCCTAATCTACACGAATGTAGTCTCACTTGTGGACTCGGAATGGTCACTAACGCAAGTTCTAGAATCTAAGTATTACCGGTACACACATGGGCACTAAAGTTGAGTGCTTCTCTTCCTACCAATTCTAGGGGTGAACCTCACATATTTGGGTGGAAAATTTTTGGTGGTACGGTTTTTTGTGCTAGTCATAAATTCTCCTATCCATGAGACGCTTATTAGGACTAAAGTTTCCCTCCTAATTAATGTAAAAAATTTTAAATTTGCTCTAAAATTACTCTAACAAGTGTTTCTTTTGGTTTTATTACACACTACTCTTAAACAAGCAAAAATCAAGCAATATTGATGAGGTTTCATTAATCTACCCTTATTTACCCCCCTTACACTTAAGTTGAACATTGTCCCCAATGTTCGAAAATAAGGAATGGAAAAGATAAAAGGTTAAAAGAATGAAATCGGATACTCCCCTGATTCGTTCTTTATACAAGTGAAGTAACACGGTTAGATCCTCCTCCAAGAAAATGAACTATCAAAGCTTCCCTTCCAGTATATGCATCATCTTCTTGTCTTAAATAACCTGTTAAAATTGAAATACTACAAAAAAACCTCGCGTAAAATCGGCGGCATTATTCATATATATATAGACGTAAACCTAGAAAGCAAGTAAGATATAATGCTTGTGGAATGATTTTTCTACAGGTTTCCTGGAATTTATAAGATGAGATTTTAACAAACATACAAGTTCCGTTAGAAAACTTAATCAACAAATAAATTCCAGATTTTTACACCTGACGTCGTCAGGTATTAACTCCTGACGCCGTCAGAGTGGTCTGACAGAAAGTTTTAGTTGTGTTTCCGGAAAATTTCTTGGAAAACCTATGTCTCAATTCCTGGAAATTCTGCAGAAAATCATTATGACTCGATACAAGCATTTGACTCTAACAATTACAAGTATGTAGGTTAATTTCATAGTTATGATTCATGTTCATTCGTTCTTTATTAACCGATTTGGATGTCTCTTACACTTAGCTTTTGCAAAATACCTTTATATGTAATTAAGACGAAGTTAAAAACAAAATAAAGCATTTTCACAATTTAGTTTGAATCATGAATCAATAAGAAGAAATATTACTTACATACGGAAACAAATAAACACACAAAAACAAACAAAACATGGGTTGCCTCCCAAGAAGCGCTTTTCTTTATTAAAGAGTCTTGTAGCTAGACTCGAAGTCACCGGTTCTACGTTTTTCCATACCGCACTTTAAATGCGGTTTTAAAGCTTTTAATCACATTGTCATTCCATATATATTCCGGTCCTAAGGCCATGCATCCCGCATATTTGATTTGGTTATCGCTTTGATCGACATTACTAACTTCGAAAGTTGGGATATTATCAACATCTAAATTCTCAACATCTTTGAACTTCTCAAACTTATGGGGCATCATGTACTTAACATATCTGGCCTCATGGGAAAATGTGGCAATGCCCTCATCCTTTTCGTAGGTCATGTTGGATACATTGATGAAGGGTTTTCCCAAGACTATTTCACCTAAGTGTGGATCTATAATTCCTCTTACATCTTCCAGAATCATGAAGTCACATCGATATGTGAAATTCCCAACAAAGACGTGTAACCCTTTTGCCCTTCCTACAAAATTGCATAAACGGTTTGGGTTATAGGGATCTTGTCTAGGTTTTATTTTATCGCTCATGATCCAATTGTAGTACAGCCTAGACATGATGTTTACTGGGGCCTTTAAGTCGACATAAGTATGTTCTCTAAACATGTGGCCAATCATGCATGGAATTTTCACATTAAGGTAGTTTCCTCTCCTAATCCACGGGTGCTCTCGATGCTTAGCGGGACAAGGACATTTTGGAAGAAACTTATAGTAGCTTAATTCCTCAAGGGTTAGAGACGAATTTTGAGTTGCCTCTAGTTCATCTCTATACTTAATCTCATTATTTCTGCTAAGTTTGGCGAGTCTCCTTTCTTTATTTATTAGTTCATTAAGCTCATTAAACGCCCTAATCTCTCTATCCATTCTATTACGTCGCGAAATGTAGTCCATAACTCTCAAAAGTCACTCATTCCTATTCGTAGTGTTACGATGGCCAAGGTGGCTAGGTCGGGAATACTCTCCTAAGGTGCGGGCTCTAGGAGGTGGGTTGGGAAGGTTTTGGTTGTTTGGGTCGAGAAGATTACCACCTTCCATGACGGCGGATGGTAATGGTTACGAACAAAAACACGAAGAAAAAGATAGACTAAAGAGATCCTAGAAAAATAAAATGAAATCTCACTAGAAAGGAGTCTAGTGAGTAGACCTAATTAAAAATAAAAATTAACCTAAACAATAACTATTCCCCGGCAGCGGCGCCAAAAACTTGATGCGTAGGGATTGCTTACGCACTTTGTTTTACCTCTCAAGGGATCTTAAGAGGCTTACAATCCCCACCAGGAAATGTACCTGACCGATGTAGTATAGTGTAGTGGCAAGTACCGGGGGATTGATCGTTCTCTCACAGGGAATAGTGTTCGTTAGGTTAAAGACTACTCTAATTAAGGTCTAAGGGTGGAGGATGATTATTTTTGTATTTTTATGTTTTTATGAAAGCAATAAAATCTCGGTTTTGAAGGAGTGGGCGGAATTAGTTGCTAGTCAACTAACCCAAGTTATCTACTTATGCAAATTGAAATAAGGTTTTGAGAAGACGATGGTGGGGAAATAGTGTTTACTTAGATTTCATTACTCCCTAACTATCTTTTACCATGTAATTAGTATGTTGAGTTTGCGTGGATGACGGGTGTATTCCTACAAGTCGTAGGGAGTGCGTTCAATTCCCTAACTCTATAAGCTCCTACCTCACTATATGACGATACGTCAAGTATCCCATCATAAGCTCACGGATAGCAACCTACGCAGGAAATACTACCTTAAAATCGATTAACGCACATACGATTCACGTTTCCTAAGACGTTCAAGCTTGTTACCGTATAGGAGGTTAGCCAGTTTTCTTAAGTCTAACGTAGATGAAACATTCATCCAAAATCACAATCACAACATACACATCACATGATAATCAATAGTTAGGTTTCATTAGATCTAAGCAAACACAAGTTAATTTAGCATAGCATGTTAAAGGAAAGAAAAACACAAGCATAAATCATACAACACATAGACATATTGTATGGATTGAATGAAGACTTATCTTTGATTAAACATGCAAGTTAGAGGGGTAAAAATACCCTCTAATGTCTGTGATACACGAGCTAGGGTTTAACCCTTAAGTTCTCCACCAAGTTCCTCTTTTTAAAACAAATAAAATCGTTCTATATATATAGAGAATACGGGCTGACGGCATCAGCCCAATGTGTGACGTCGTCACGCCGACGATTAGGGTTTTGTGACGGCCTTCCTTGACGTCGTCATGTCGCCTCGTTCCAGATCTGACGGCCTTCCTTGACGCCGTAACCAAAATACACTAGAAACTCTCTGGCCCGTCATGAGTAAATTCCAATTCTTCACTTCACTTGTTCCTGACGTCGTCACGTTGTAGCGTGTGACGCCGTCACCTTCTGTGCACTTTTAGGGTCTTTTGAGATTTTGTTGTTTTCCGCACTTTTTCACTCCGAAAACGCCCTAAAATGCTTCTTTTGTGATTTTATCCTCAAAAGTACCTAAAATGAGAAAAGAAACGACTTTGGGTGAAATCCGATCAAATAATATACGAATTAGGACTCAAACTGACCCCTAAAAACGTAACATTTTTCATCTCATCAGTAAGATGCTCAAAGGTCGAAACGAAAGGATAGGCTCGGAGGGGTCTACTAGGGGTATCGTGTACCAAAAATGGATACAACGCAAAGGTGTGGGAGAATTACATGACCAATGAAGTCAATGTAATTATAACAAATATATGGGTGTAAACAATGGGTTAATCCTAATGCCTCTTATCATGTAGTAGATCTTAACTACACGAATGTAGTCTCACTTGTGGATTTGAGATGGTCCTAACGCAAGTTCTAGAATCTAAATGCTACCGGTACTCACATCATAGGCATCAAGATGATGTTCTTTTCCTAACCAAGTCTAGGGCGAAACCTCACATATTCTGGGGGGCTGGGAAAATTTTTTAGTTGACGGTTTTGTGCTAGTCACTACAATTTCCTATCCATGGAGGACGCTTCATTAAGATCAAGGTTTCATATTGTTGTAAAAAATTTTAATATTGGCGCTATTAAATTGCCCTAAACAAACATTTCTCTTGGTTTTATTACAAAGTTACTATCAAACAAAGCAAAACATCAAGCATAGGTGTATTCTCAACGGTGCCTTCATTTACCCGCTTACACTTAAACCGAACATTGTCTCCAATGTTCAAATAGAAGATGTAAAAGTAAATAAAATGAAAGAATGAAATCAAATACTCCCCCTGAATTGTTTGATGTGGATAATGAGGTAACATGGTTAGATCTTCTTCCAAGAGAGACGAACGTTCAAAGCTTCCCTTCCAAAATATAAATCGTCTTCTTGTCAAAAATAACCTGTTAACCTCAAAAAGATAAAGGCCAACCTCGCGTAAAATCGGCGGTAAAATCTAAATAATAAGATATAATGCTTGTGGAATGAATATTTTGCAGAATTCCTGGAGATTATAAGTTAAAGAATTGACAAAACTTTTTATATTTCCGGAAAAATATAAAACTTTCAAAAATTGCAGAGAATTATGGCCTGACGCCGTCAGGTTGTGATGGCTGACGCCGTCAGAAATGATCTGACAGAATTCTCATGTTAAGTTTCCGGAAAAATTCTGGAAAAACTAGAGCTTACTTCCTGGAATTCCTGCAAAAATTCATTATGACTCGATACAAGCATTTGACTCAAACAAATACTAATATGTATGTTAATTTACATTGTTATGGTCCATGTTCATTCGTTCTTATAAACCGATTTAGATTTCCCTTACACTTAGCTTTTGCAAAATATCTTTATATGTAGTTAAGACGAAGTTAAAAACAAAATAAAGCATTTTCACAATTTAGTTTGAAGCATGAATCAATAACAAGAAATATAACTTACATACGGAAACAAATAAAATCAAATAAACACACAAAACAAACAAAGCATGGGTTGCCTCCCAAGAAGCGCTTGTGTTTGTTCGAGTCACGAGCCTGACTCTACCCTTATTTAACGGAAATAGGGGAGGTTTTCCCTACACTTAGGATTAAGTGCGGGTGAAAGTAGCGATACACACCCTTAGGGTGGAAATTTGCCACGTGAGCTGAAGGGGGTGAGTGAATGGCTTCCTTCATCCTAAAACTACCCGGGTAATATTGGTTGATGGGTGGATTTGAAGTTGGAAGAGTTTTATGACAAGGATTTGAGCTTTTGTCATTTTCATAATTAGTTTTCTCCAACGGTTCTTCATCCATTCCGGTTCCCATCTTTTTTATTTCAACATCCTCTTCGTCTTCGTATTCAAATTTGCTTTCATCGAAGAAGTGGAGTGTTGGCGTTTTGAAGTTGGAATGTTGGAAAGAGGTTTTATGGATAATGGGTTTGGTTTGAGAAATCATTGAGACCCTATGCATCAAGGTTGGTTTGAGTGGTTCAGAGGTTATGGTATAGGCGTGAGAGTTCTCTTTCTCATTGTGCCAACCGCTACTTGTTTCAATAGGGACTGAGAGTTCAAAGATCTTTTCGATCTTTTTGGGTGTAGCTTCTTCCCTAATTTTCTCCTTTATTTTGGAGATGAACTTTTCTGCTAGTTCCCTGAAAACATCCTCGGTATCCTTCAACTGAGCTTCCAGCCGTTGGAGCTGCTTTTCTTGATTATTCATGAAAGTTAGCATTATCCCTTCGAACTCATCTTGTCGTGAGAGGTGAGGGAGTGTATGTTTACCAATTGTGTTTACCTCCTCATATCCCTCAGCAAAAGATTCCTCAGCTCTCATAAGCACCTCGACCTGGTTTTTTATATTATCAAATAATTGATCTTTGGTCGTGCTTATGTGATTTAAAACCCCTTCTTCCGAGAATGTTGAGTCCACCCATTCTTCTTCTTCGTATTGTGCCAAGTCCTCAATGACTTCCCAGCACTTGTCGACGCTAAGTCTGCTCAGTCTCCCCTTGGCTGCGTAATCTATTGCTCTTTTAATGTGGTGATTGACACCATCATAAAAGATTTGGACTTGGAGCCAAAGATCAATGCCGTGATGGGGGACTTTGTGGAGCAATTCCTTAAAACGAGTCCATGCTTCGTAAAGAGTTTCACATTGACGTTGTTGGAACGTCAAGATGGCATTCCTTAGCTTGGCAGTTCTCTCTGGTGGGAAACATTGAGCGAGGAAACGAGTGGTGAGATTATCCCAAGTCGAGATGGATCCCGCGGGTAGACGATCAAGCCAATGGATAGCTTGGTCACGAAGAGAGAAATGGAAGAGACGTAATCGGGTAGTATCTCCAGTGGCACCGTTAAGGTCAATGGAATCTACGATTTTAAGAAAGTCCCTAAGGTGTTGAATTGGGTCTTCGGACATATGTCCATGGAATGCAGATCCGTTTTGCACCAACCGGATGGTGTCGGGTCGCATGTGAGTTACATTGGCTTCTTTGGGAAGCTCAATGGTGTTACGATAGCCAAGGTGGCTAGGTCGGGAATACTCTCCTAAGGTACGGGCTCTAGGAGGTTGGGTTGGTTGTGGTGGGTGGTTTGGTTAAGGTGGGTTGTTGGGAGCGAGGATATTACCACCTTCCATGTTGGCGGATGGTAATGGTTACGAACAAAAACACAAAGAAATAAGATAGACTAAAGAAATCCTAGAAAAATAAAATAAAAATCTCACTAGAAAGGAATCTAGTGAGTAGACCTAATAAACTAAAAATTCTACCTAAACAATAACTATTCCCCGGCAGCGGCGCCAAAAACTTGATGCGTGGTTTTGTGACCTTACAACAGGTTTTACCTCTCGAGGGATCTCAAGAGGCTTACAACCCCACCAGGCAGTGTACCTGACCGTAGTAGTATAGGATATTGGTAAGTACAGGGGATTGATCGTTCTCTCACAGGGAATAGTGTTCGTTAGGATAGAAAAACTACTCTAATAGGTCTAGGGGTGGAAGGAAGATTCTTTTTGTATTTTTATATTTTTATGAAAGCAAGTAAAAATCTCGGGTTTTGGAAGAAGGGGCGGAATTAGTTGCTAATCAACTAACCCAAAAGCTAGTACTTAAACTAATGTGTAGGAAAGTAAACTAGGGTTCTACAGGAAAAGTGAAGCATGTCTACCTATGATATGTTACTCCTTGCTAGCTATCCAATTCTACCTATTGACTGTAAACCTTGTTTTAATTGAAGGGTGTATTCCTAATAACTCATGGAGTGGCATACATATCTCTCCAATTCTATGAGCTCTTATCTCCTCCTACGCCATGCACTACATAACCATAGGGATTGTAAACAGTGACTCATGTGTTAAATACTACCTTAATAGCCTAGTATGCCTTGGCTACATGTTTCCCAAGACGTTCAAGGACGTTACCATAAAGGAGGTTGGCCAGTTTTCTTGAGCCTAACATTGATGGAACAATCAATCAAAACAAGAATCAATAAGAAATCAATAAGACACACACATCAACAAGCCCCTCATTGATGGAGATAGACACAAACATCAACAAGAAATCAATAAGATCTAATTAATTATATACAAGTTTCACACAATCATAAGTAGACATAAGGTGATTTAGCAAGGCATAATTAATGAAGAGCAATCAACAATAATGATAACTGAAGACATAACATAAGATTGAATCAATAACCAAACCATTAAAAGATGTTTATGGAGTGATTCGGGACCTCTAAGTTGCTGGAAAAACACCTACCCTAACCCTAGAATCGGACTTAGGGTTTGGGGCTTAAAAAGGTGAAATTATAAGTTTATATTTATAGGCAGTTTTTCTGTCGGCTCGGTCTGACGGCATCAGACGTAACAAGTGACGGCGTCAGGAAGCTTTTTTCACCAAATTGTAGATCTTTTCTTCCTCTTCGCGTGGCCTTTTGAATCACTCAAATCCGAGTTGGTATGAAGATTTTATGGCCAAAACAGTGACAGCTACTCCGCGCGCATGTTGTGATGAGTTAACACTAGACGGCCTACCTGACGGCGTCAGGTTATAAGTCTTCTGGGCCATCTCTCTTTAAAGTTACAGTAGACGGCCTACTTTCAAATACACCTGACGGCGTCAGGTACGTGGTCAGGTGTTAATCCTTGATTTCTTCTCTTGGGCGTCTGGTATAACATAAATCCACCTCTTTTGTCTTCAAGTGACGGCGTCACCTTATGGTTCTTGACGCCGTCAGGTACTGTTTCCATCATATTTTGAGACTTTGTCATTTTCTTCACTTTTATGTTCTAAAAACGTCCAAATATGCATGTTTTCCAGAATTCCTCTCAAAAGTACCTAAAATGACAAAAGGAACGATTTAGGGCATTATTTGATCACATTTACACGAATTAAGGCTTAAATGACCCCTAAAAAGCAAAACACTTTTCGTCTCATCAAAGATCTTTTGATGCATCTCTTGGCTCTAGAGTCGATAATTGCACATTGGTTATCCTATGCGGAGACTAGGGAGGGGTCTCTTGTTTCAATATCAACTTGCTCTAAGAGACAAGTCGATAGTTTACACCGGTTCCCCGTGAGAATGAAACAAGCTCTTTTAAGAGAGCTTGAGTGGCTGGAAGGTTTAGTGCAGTGCGTCACTGGGTCCATGACGTCTTTTCTTCAATACCGATGTTACCTTAGCAACAATCAGTAGCATATGAGTTGAACCCGGTGTCTGCCCTAAGGTTGAATAATTGGAGGGCTATTTATTTTCACCATTTCTCATTTCATTTCTTTTTAATTCTTCAACCCCTTCAGTGCTTACCAAGACTTCATAACTAGAACCTTGTTGGGTTTGTTCCAGTCCTAGCTCAGTCTTAGTCGGCACTCTTCCCTTTCTCACTTTTCTCCTTTTTTCAATCATTCCTAAGGACTTCTAATCTATCTATTGGATTGTCCCTGGGAAGATCCCTTCGGTTCTGGTGGATCATGGGAACATATACCTAACCTTACCATCCTTATAACTTCGTGATTTTAAAGTAAATTGGTCGGTCTTTTGGTATCTTTCCACAATCATCACATAACCAAATTCATTGAAAATTCTCTCAAAGTGTTTATGATTAAGAAACACATTTTGTTAACACTTTGAGAGTTTTATCATTTTTCAAATGCTCCCCTCTTAACATGTGCTCANGGAACATATACCTAACCTTACCATCCTTATAACTTCGTGATTTTAAAGTAAATTGGTCGGTCTTTTGGTATCTTTCCACAATCATCACATAACCAAATTCATTGAAAATTCTCTCAAAGTGTTTATGATTAAGAAACACATTTTGTTAACACTTTGAGAGTTTTATCATTTTTCAAATGCTCCCCTCTTAACATGTGCTCATAGGAAGAAAGCAATTTGCACATGTCGGGGTAAGTTGCACTTATTTGAATTGATCGGCTCTTAATAGACATATACCCGAGGGACACGTTTACGTTGCTTAGTTAAAGGGATCCATTATCAGCTTTTAGGTGATAACTAGCCCTAATAACTAACTTGAAGTTGTTAACATTCCTTAAAAAAGGAAGTTAGACCCGTCAAAGTATACATCTAAGAAGAGTTTCTCGAAACCGGTACATTCTACTTGGACTAGTCCTCTTCGAGACACGTTTACAATACTGGTTAGACCAGCTTGAAATAATTACCCGGCCAGGACTAGTCTTTTCGATTCACGACTTTTCATGTTTCGTCAATTCATGTGTCAAATTCTGAGTCATAATCATTTCACGGTTTCTTCTTGATTTTGTAAAAAACCCGCGAATGACTCTTAGCCACTTGCTCCCCCTCAATATGTGCACATTGATTGAATCAATCTTAGAAAGTTTTTCAAAACTTTGGCACATACGGGTGAGCTTTCGTTCGAGATCGTTTATTCATCATTTTTCAACACTTTCTCCCACTCAGTATGTGCTTTGGTCATAATCCAAAATCTTTAAAATTTTTAGCACATACGGGAGCGATCTTTTGAGTCCAAAAACATCTTTTTAATTCCAAAAACATCACATTTAATCACTTGCTCCCCCTTAATATGTGCTTTGATTAAAATCCAAAATCTTTAAAATTTTAGCACATAAGGGAGCATTCTCTTAAGTCCAAAAAACATACTTTATGAGTTCCAAACACATCACTTTTAAATCAGTTTTTTATATTTAAATCACATTCTCTCCCCCGATCATAAAATTTCAAATCTTTTGAGATTTTGTGATCCCAATTGATTTAAATGATTATCGAAAAGCTTTGGAGAGACATGTGACAAAATTTAAACATTTACTGATTTTGAGACACTTTTGGAGTTTCACTGTGGCTGGTGCATAAAGTTTTTAAAGGTTCAGAAATTTTGAGCACATACGCTCCCCCTCAATTAATGGCCCGTTTTTTCCATTTTAACGTTTAATAGCCATTAATGTGAGCAAGAACGTATACGAGAAAATTTAAGACCGATGGCCACCTTGTACACCACAAAATCTCTTATGAAGAATTTTAGAAGAAAGAGATTTTGGGAAAAGAAGACTTCTCTTCTTTTACTAGAAAGGTTGCACTTAAGCGTACAACTTTTTGGATAATACGCACACAGTGAAAAACTGATGAGACGAAAAGTGTTACGCTTTTAGGGGGTCATTTAAGCCCTAATTCGTATAAATGTGATCAAATATTGCCCTAAATCGTTCCTTTTGTCATTTCAGGTACTTTTGAGAGGAATTCTGGAAAACATGCATATTTGGAGGTTTTTGGAGCATAAAAGTGAAGAAAATATTGCCCTAAATCGTTCCTTTTGTCATATGGTGAATTTACAACCTGACGGCGTCAGAGTCACAAAGTGACGCCGTCAGAAAGCCTTGACAAAAGAGTGGAAACCAATTATCAAATGACGGGCCAGAGAAAATTTTGGATTTAACACCTGACGCCGTCAGGTGTTAGGAAAAGTAGGCCGTCAGGAGTAAAATTAAAGAGTGACAGCCCAGAAGGATTTATAAGGTGACGACGTCAGAAGTGGATCTACGTCATTCGAGAAACCTAATGGCAGCGAGCTGACGGCGTCAGCCTCTATAACCTGACGCCGTCATAATGTAAAATCTATATATAGTTTTCTAATTTTCATTCATTATGGGTGGAACTTTGTGGAGAACTTTTAGGGAAAAACCCTAAGACGAATTTTCTGTAACTTTTAGGGTTTCCAACCCTTGGAACCCTAGTGCTTAATTAAAGATAAGTCTTCACTTTAATTCAATCAATATGTCTATGTGTTGGTTGATTATCTCTTTTGCTTGTCTTTTAATTAACATGTGTAGCTAAATTCTCTTGTGTTTGCTTAGATCTAATGAAACCTAACTATTAATTATTGGTTAATTGATGTGTTGTTGTTTGTTGGGATGATTGTTCCATCAATGTTAGGCTCAAGAAAACTGGCCAACCTCCTTTATGGTAACGTGCTTGAACGTCTTGGGAAACATGTAGCCAAGGCATACTAGGCTATTAAGGTAGTATTTAACGCATGAGCCACTGTTTACAATCCCTATGGTTGTGCCGTGCATGGCATAGGAGGAGATAAGAGCTCATAGAATTGGAGAGATATGTATGCCACTCCATGAGTTATTAGGAATACACCCTTCATCCACACAAGTAACATACATATCAATTAACCGGTAAAAGATAGTTAGGGAGTAATGAAATCTAAGTAAACACAATTTTCTCCATATTGTTTTCACAACCTAATAGCTTAGTTAATTTATTTTCTTTTGCAATACTAGTAATTTTGGGTTAGTTGACTAGCAACTAATTCCGCCCACTCCCTATAAACCGAGATTTTACTTGCTTTCATAAAAACATAAAAATACAAAAAGAATCTTCCTTCCACCCTTAGGCCTATTAGAGTAGTTTTTCTATCCTAACGAATACTATTCCCTGTGAGAGAACGATCAATCCCCCGTACTTACCAATATCATATACTACTACGGTCAGGTACACTGCCTGGTAGGGTTGTAAGCCTCTTGAGATCCCTCGAGAGGTAAAACCTGTTGTAAGGTCACAAAACCACGCATCAAGTTTTTGGCGTCGCTGCCGGGGAATAGTTATTGTTTAGGTAGAATTTTAATTTTTTAGGTCTACTCACTAGATTCCTTTCTAGTGTAATATTCACAAACTTATACAAAAATTTGTCATTTTGATAACTACAGGGTAAAAAGGAGAATATTTGAAAATTATTAATGATAATGGTAATATTTGAATAGATTGAGCCAGAAATGCCATTTTGTCAAAGTACAGCTATGACGTCATTCCTTGCGGCAACCACTGTAATATTACATAACGATCTAAAAAGGGACTAAAATATAAAATTCACTATTAAGGTCTGAAATGCAAATTTCTTGAAACTTGAAGGTTTATTAAGTTACTTTAATAAAAACACTGATGTCCCATAAGCCATAACACAACCAGAACACCCAACAATATATTTTGCACAATTCATCACCGCCACTAATTTTTGCAGAGACCTCAACACCAAAGACAAGAAAATATTATATACAACATTGGTTTTTAACCTTAAACATTTTAAGCATCTCAAACCACCCAAACCACCAAAAGCTGAGATTTTCTCATATTATTCAGGTAGCGTGTTGGAGCCGTTTCCGAGTTGCATTTGATATAATATATATGCCTACACACAGAGCAAAGGAGAGTTCATAGTCCCACTTTTATATGTTTTACAAACTCGTGGGGAGATACATGCTACAAATAGAAACACAAGTATTTTTATGTATGCTATTCCTGAAAGATATTGCATAAGACACATTGTTGCCCCTTATGAAAGCCCCTCATATCATGAAATGAGTGAATGCGAATGCTGTGAATAGATCTATTGGTGGTTGACAACCCATTTGAGCTAGTCCAGGAGATTTCCTTTGTATTAGCCGGATAGATAGCCAGATGCACATTATTTGAGTTATACTAGGAGAATAGCAAGCTCCTACACCGAGGGCCCCTATATTATATCACACACGTTAATGTTGAGTTCATGAGACTTATGGCAATACACACACACACATACACACACCTAATTGATTTATGAAATACTTATCTTGTGTTCAAATGATTATTAAACACACAAACACTATGGATTCACTTAACAATTTTGTTGACTTTTTAGCATGTTTATCTCACGTAATTGAAGCAAGCATTTGAAGGTACGAAAGCGAGCATTTGACCTAGAGTCAATGGTATGATAATAAATTTAAACAGTCATTTTCAAACACTTATGTCATTTGTGATGTACTAAACAATCGAAACACTCTCGCATTTTGAATTCAATAAAATGACACTCAAAACGTCTCTTTTGAGTCATTTTCTATGATAGACGAGTACCCGTGCATAGCAACGGGATTTTATAGCGATAGATAGTTTTTTGATAAAAAAAAATTTATAGGTTATAAACAGAAAATAATAAAAGTTTGAAGATTTGGGAATTAAACATAATGTTTTTAAACCCGGTTCGACCAGGGTTGTTCAACCGGTTGAACCGTTCTGGTCGGAAAATGAGTTGATTTAAACCGGGTCAACTTGCTAGGTTGGGTCAAAAACTGGTCAAATTAAACTGGGTCAACCCACCGGGTTTGAAGCGTCCCGGGTCAACCCTGTTTGTGTTTTAATTGGTCGTATTTAATTTGATAGATATGTTTTTATTTGGTTGTACAATGTAAATAAATCATTGTACTTTTAAGTAATGGATAATGTTTTGAAACCCGGTTCGACCCGGGTGGTTCAACCTGTTGAACCGTTCCGGTCGAAAAATGGGTCGATTTAAACCGGGTCAACTTGCTAGGTTGGGTCGGAAATGGGTCAAATTAAACCGGGTCAACCCGCGCGGGTTTGAAGCGTCCCGGGTCAACCCGGTTTGTATTTTAATTGGTTGTACAATGTGAATAAATCATTGTACTTTTAAGTAATGGGGTGTTTTAATAAGAGTATTAATTACATTTCACTTTTCTCTCTCATTTGACTATTGTTGAAAACTCAACATTTCACTTTTACCATTTTTCCATTATAGATAGTATAGATTATGAGTGTGATCCTCTATGTAACACCCAAATTAGTCTTCTGCTGTTATAATGAAATTTTGGGGGTGTTACATATAGCCGTAACAGTTTTCATTTTGCCAAAACCATATCCAAATCGAAAACCAAATATTAAATTCGGTTCAGCTCGGTTTTGAAAAATTGGGGTCGTTTTTTTCCCCGGTTCAGTTCGGTTTTTGTGGGCCGAATTATGCACACCCCTAGTGATGGTTTGATGAATTTAGTCATGTTAGATTTTCTTTGATTTCTATTAACATTTGTTTGTGTGTTTGGGAAAGTTTATGTTTTTGATGTCTCGCTAGTGCATAATCTTAGGGAAAATAACAAGGGTGTTGTAGTCATTCATAATACCAAAGGCGATGGTATTTCAGTTCTTTCATATCATCTAATTGGTCAAACTGACAGTAAACGAAAATTTGGACCAAACCCGAAACAAGTGTTTCACTTTGGACCAAACCCGAGACTTTTAAAAATTGGGATGAAAACGAAATACTGGGCAGACCAAAACTACTACGGCATTTAATGTTCGTGTACATTTTTGTCATTTTACGTTATTAATTATGATAAGCTAAGGCAAACACTTGGCCTAACTCATGATATGTAAGCCATAAGGCGGCTTAGATAACATAAGTATAAGCTTAATTCATAAGATTAGCCAAACACCACCTTAATACAGTATAAGCTTGATGATATATAAATTTGACAAGTTAAAAAAAACACAGAGTATAATAATAGTTTAAAAAAATAAAGATACATTTTGTATTTCAAAAAAGACACGTTTTAACAGCCAAGATTTTGCAAGCCCCGTCGTTTTGTGCGGGTACGGTATAAAAAAAGACACGTTATAACAATCAAGATTTTGCAAGCCCCGTCATTTTGTGCGGGTACGGTATAAAAAAAAGAATGTTTTTATAAGATTTATTTATTTATTTTGAACATGTTTTTATAAGATTTGAAATTATACGAAAAAAATTACTCGAAAATAAAAAAAAGTTATTAACCACCACCACCACACCACAACAACAAAAAGAAAAAGAAAAAAAACCCTCTCCTCCGGTGGTCTGTACCTAGTAGACATGATGAGTCAAGAGGAGGCTGCTGGTGGCATTTCTAGTAGATTCAAAGATTTCATGGCCGCGCACAACATTGAATTTCATCAGCAGATTCACAAGATGATCAAAGGTACACTCATAATAAATAATAATAATACCAAACCGGCTACACTGGTTAACATATGAGTATATTTTTGTGTGTAATAATAATAAGTGGCAAAATGTAAATTTTATGTATGACAAGTGAAAAAGCATGTTGCCAATGCCGGGTTTTGCAACCGAATTTAGGGATTTTGGTCCACTTGTGAGGACTCCAACAAGTTTTTTCGAGGACCAAATTTTCAAAATTTTTTTGAAAACCGGGTTTTTAATCCACCCGCCGGGTCAACCCGGTTTTCTATTAAAGAAAATGAAAAAAACCAAACCCCCGGGTTGACCTGGGTCACTTAAAACCAACCGGTTAACCCATTTTTAGAAACCCGATTTTTCTACCCCCTTTTTTTTGGCCACATGGCACAAAGGTGACTTGTCGTGTACATTTGGCATATGATATGGAAGAATTTTGATGAGTGTTATATATGATGATGATATCAACACAAAACCAGTATTGTGGTAATATGTGAACATTTTAGCTCGGTAATTCAAAATAGCTAATAATTGACATTCTATGTTGCTCGGTTGTATAGTCGCTATAGGGAATGTGTTTGTATGGTCGATTCGAGACTCATCAGCTTGACTCATAGTGTGCCCGTTACCCAAACCCGCCCATTTTGCCTTTGCTTGCTGACATCACATTTCCCAAACATAACTTTATTTATTTACTTTTATTATTTTTTACTTTTGTCAAACCGAACCTAATTTTCCTAGCATAAGTACACTAATTAGGAAAAGTCTTGCATAAAATCCACTTTATTCTTTATCACTCATACCCCATAAACTTAGCATTTAGCCGTGTGATGGTCACATTGACTAAGTTATATGTATATGTGTATATATATATATATATATATATATATATAGCCGTGTGATGGTCACATTGACTAAGTTATATGTATATATATATATATATATATATTATTTTGCAGACAACAATGCTACTCTGGAGATTCATTATGAAGTATTGAAGAAGTTTGATTCAGATATGGGCTTGTTGCTGATGGAAACACCCCGCCAAGTCCTTGAGATCATGGAGCGATCTGCTAAGGAATATCTTTCCATTTTACTTCCAGAACACCTACATAACATACGCCTCATCATGACATGCATACCTGTTTACAATATTCACTCCTTTCGGTATGCCTTATTTTTTTTCAACATCACCAGTCGGAGTACGCCATATTCTTGACTTGAAAAAATGTCTGCATTTATTTAATTATTTCAGGGACGAAGTTGTTGAAAGACTTGTCAGTTCAGTAGGAGTTGTCACACGACTATCTGAGGTTTTTCAACAGTTGCTGGAAGTGACGTATGTTTGTAACAGTTGTGCATCAGTTTTGGGGCCTTTTCTACAAAATTCGTCTGCTGCAGAGGTGGACAAGGTTGCTTCCTGCCCCCATTGCCATTCAGAAGGGCCATTCACAGTTGGCATTCAGAAGGTGACTTGTATGTTTTATGCCATAACTTGGTAAATAATCTACATACTCACTCATTCAGCTATTGTTCTTCTGTCAGGTGATATACAACAAGTATCAGAAGCTTACCCTCCAGAAGCTCCCCCGCCTGCTTCCGCCCACCAATGTTCCAGAAGGTACAGAAGTCATACTTCTTGATGAGCTGATTGGTTGTGCTTCCCTTGGCGATGAAATTGTAATATTCTTCTCCCTTATGCCTTGTTTCTCTCTTTTTCCTTTCTTCTACTCTCGTATTAGTAAACAACCTTTTATCCTTTGAAAATATCCAGCAAGTTACAGGCATCTACACTAAAAACTATGATACCCCGTTGGATCCAGAAAGTTATTTCCATTCCTACGCCAAAGTTATTGTAGCAAAACGTGTTGTAAAAGAGCAGAGCCTGCTTTCACCCTATATTCTTAACAACAACGATATGGAACTAGTGCTGCAGTTGTCTCAAGATCCACAAATCAAAGAAAGGGTATGCTTTTTATGTTGATCCTTCTTTTCGTTTGTACTCATGGTTATTTATTGCCAACCTATGTGTTGCAAACGCATACGTTGATATCAATGCCTTGGATTACTTACAACTGAACCCAATGTGGGAACATGGGCAGATCATCAGCTCATTTGCACCATCAATAGCCGGTCTCGAGTACATTAAAACAGTGATCACGCTTGCAATGTTTGGGGGTGACAGGAATACCCCGTCTCGTGGAGACATAAATGTGTTGCTCTTAGGTGATCCTGACTCCCCAATATCCCAATTCTTTGAGTAAGTCCTTGGGATCCTTTTTTTCCAAAACGCCTCCACCCACCACATATATGAATATGTGTAATGATATATATATATATATTTTTGTTGAAGATGTGTGGAACATTGTGCACCCAAAGCAGTAAGAGCCTTGCCAGCAGCACTTAAAGCAATGGTACACCACAACCCGGTGGTACAAGATTGGACCCTTGAAGACGGGGCCCTCGTTCTTGCTGACAAGGGGACATGTCTTATTGATGGTCTCGATCAAGTAAATGATGCAAATAGGTAATTTATTTATTTATTTATTTATTTTTTTTATTATTTTTTTTTATTCATTTGTTCTCTGTAATCAAATATGAATGTTTAAAATGGTTTTTTTTGTCGCATTCATCAGTCAAGCTATACTTAAAAGTTCACAAGCTGGCATATCTGAAGATAATCTGAAGTGTCGATGCTCCATCATCGCCGGAGCTACACCGATAGGGGGGAGGTAAAATAAGACAACTAAAGCATTAGATCGAAAGGCCACATTTTGCTTAGATAGCATCACCTATTCAATTATGTAACACTTGTTTGTAATTTTCCGCAGATATGAGTCCAGCAGAACTTTTAAGGAAAACGTAGCACTAAACGATGATATTGTGTCCCAGTTTGATGTTCTATGTGTTGTAAAGGTCGTATATCTTGAGCTTGCTTATCTTTTCATGTTCTTGTGTGGTGTAGATTTGTGATTAACAAGAATGGAAAATGTTTTTGATGCAGGAAGTGGTGGACGAAACTATGTCCAAGGTGTGCTCTATGGTTGAGTTGCATAGTTCTGCCTATACTGACAAAGAAGATGCTACATCTTGTGAAATGAAAGATATCAATGTGGATGTACGGTACCACAGTATTGACCTTTTTTTTTTTTGGTTGAAGAAGTGTTAATGTTATGGAGTAATTTTCTCCTTCATGTGGGATATGCTCAAGAAGTACATCACATATGCCAGGTTAAATGTATTCCCAACATTCACCATCCCAGAAGAATATAAATTAAACTCAACTGGTAAGTTTGTCATCAAATAATATAAAACTTTGTTTCTGCTGTATTTTTGCTCACTTGCAATATTTTATTGTGTTCATAGCGAGCAAGTGTTCCAGCACCTGTAAAGCAGTTGAAATCATTGGAACGGCTGGCAAAGGCTCATGCCAGGATGCACCTGAGAGAAGAAGTGAATAGTGAGGATTTTGTAGCGGCTCTTCGTGTCTTGTCCGTCTCCTTTATCTCTTCACAAAAACTAGTTGCGCAGGAGTGCTTAGTGAAGGCCCTGGCGAGTCTCGATGACTATTTGCTGTTCGCAAACGTGTTACAGTAAATATGCAACAAGTCAGTTATGTCAGAAACTTTGCAGCGAAGGTAGTTTTTTTGTCTATTCAGGAAAATTCTCCTTAGAATTTGACTATTATTCATCTCCATCTATCTGTTATATATCTCTGACTCTATCTCTCTCTATCTATATATGTACTCAAACTGGCACTGTTAATTTCACATGACTTAGTATTTAGAAGCGTCTGATTAGGAATTGTTAATTTTCTTAAAATGGTGTTTATCAGTTTACACATTTGAAAAAAGCTTGAAAAGAAGTGCTGACATTTGATTTCATTTAGCGTCAACTATATCAAGTCTATTATTGTGTTAAAACAGAACAAAGATTATCAGTGCTTATTTCATGTGCACACTTTGATCATCATGATTACTTTGAATGTTAATGTTTGTTGATGTATTTGGTTGTTTCTGAAAATTGGGGAAATTGGGTCAGCAAATTGGGACTTTTGAATTTAGGCCTAAAATATCAATTCTAGACAAAAACCCTTTTGCATATGAATCAATTATTCATAGAATTTCATAACCCATTTGTTAATTAGATTCTTGTTAATGAATTTGGCTGTCTTGAAAATTGGGGATTAGGATTAATGGGATGATAAAAGTGAAGTGGGTTATGAGAAGATTGAATTGGGGGAAATTTGAGAGTGATGAATACAACCTAAGAGGGCCAATACAAATCTTTTTCCTTTGTTATTAGGTAAATAAATACAAAGTTTGCCAATTTCACCTTAGTCTCACATCACTCGCGTTAGTTTCACAATCACATCTCATTCGTTCATTAATTCTAGTTGCGCTCTACAAGCTCCATCCGAAATCATGTGTAACATGATATTAGCACAGGTCTACTACATTGGCATCCTCATTTCCGCCATCATATTTGTCTCAGCATTAGCTAAAGAAGGTTAATAATTAGTACCAAATGAAACAATTGTGAATCAAAAAAGTTTTGTTGTATGAATAGAAATTGAACTTAGTTGTAGTAGTACTAGCCATCATGAAACGTTGTAATTATTGGAAAGGTTCGTAATTTTACCTTTTTATGGTAGTGGCGTAGAATTTCTTTATGTGGAAAGGGTTGCTTCCTCAACAATGAATATGGTTATATCAGTACTACTTAGTACCGGTTCGGAAGAACATGTCAAGTTTTGCGAGTGGGAAACATACATGCCATTTACTTGTTGGAAACCAAGTTTTCTTTCTAATGTAATTGGCTCAGTTGGTGATACTGGTTCTTTTATCTATTGTTAAGTTACACTTCACAATCGTCTTTACTTACTTCGAGCGCGTCTAAAAGTAAATATTCTTGAAAATATCTGTAGCCGTTTGTTTTTGGGTTTTAAGGACGATTCCAAAGGCACCTCTTGAGATAATTATGATAAGGTCAGGTCACAGGTGGTTTGGATGTTGCCATATTGGTTCCATTCATGCCAAAAACTCAAGTCAGCTTATTGATGCAGATCTCCTCTAGATGGTGATGCAATGTGATAATTGCTTTGTTAGAGATGGCATTTTTCTTGCATCTCTAACATGGGCCGCAAAGAGTGGTGTTTGGGATTATAATTAACAATTTTAAACATGTCATGGTAGATTCTCAACTTGGACCATATAAACGACAAAGATTATAGCATCAAAACTTGGACATTAAAAGTAACAACTATCCTTAATCCACCTTATACTTGATAACATGTGTAGATAAGCAAACCAGAATGATGTGCACATCAGAAAGTCAAATTATTGTAGTGTGCACTAGTTATAATACCCGCGCACGCGCGGGTTTTTTTTAATTTTTTTTTTGAATGATATATTTTTATTTATTAAAAAACAAATAATTTAATCTTTGTATTTGTTTTGTTGATATACTACATAAGTAGAAGATAAACACAAAAAATANAAAATTCTCCTTAGAATTTGACTATTATTCATCTCAATCTATCTGTTATATATCTCTGACTCTATCTCTCTCTATCTATATATGTGCTCAAACTGGCACTGTTAATTTCACATGACTTAGTATTTAGAAGCGTCTGATTAGGAATTGTTAATTTTCTTAAAATGGTGTTTATCAGTTTACACATTTGAAAAAAGCTTGAAAAGAAGTGCTGACATTTGATTTCATTTAGCGTCAACTATATCAAGTCTATTATTGTGTTAAAACAGAACAAAGATTATCAGTGCTTATTTCATGTGCACACTTTGATCATCATGATTACTTTGAATGTTAATGTTTGTTGATGTATTTGGTTGTTTCTGAAAATTGGGGAAATTGGGTCAGCAAATTGGGACTTTTGAATTTAGGCCTAAAATATCAATTCTAGACAAAAACCCTTTTGCATATGAATCAATTATTCATATAATTTCATAACCCATTTGTTAATTAGATTCTTGTTAATGAATTTGGCTGTCTTGAAAATTGGGGATTAGGATTAATGGGATGATAAAAGTGAAGTGGGTCATGAGAAGATTGAATTGGGGGAAATTTGAGAGTGATGAATACAACCTAAGAGGGCCAATACAAATCTTTTTCCTTTGTTATTAGGTAAATAAATACAAAGTTTGCCAGCGTCACCTTAGTCTCACATCACTCGCGTTAGTTTCACAATCACATCAATATTCGATCTACTAACTAAATCAACCGTCAAACACGCATTATGGCCTTATCGGAAGAGGTATAGTCGGAAACGATCACAAGATAAACCTGACTGAAGAATAAAAACTTTATCTATCAATTTATTTTTTTAGTTCTATGGATATTATATTTAGAGTACTCGGTACTAGTTATCAATAGTAAAAATTTGTTGTTTTCATCAAACATAATCAATGTCATCAAAGTGAGGTATGGGAAGGAATGATGTAAACAATCACACATTTACCCAATGAAAAAAGTGTAAATAGGTATATAACGTGGTCTCCTCGTGACATGCTCGAACCATCTCATTCGTTCATTAATTCTAGTTGCGCTCTAAAAGCTCCATCCGAAATCATGTGTAACATGATATTAGCACAGGTCTACTACATTGGCATCCTCATTTCCGCCATCATATTTGTCTCAGCATTAGCTAATGAAGGTTAATAATTAGTACCATATGAAACAATTGTGCATCAAAAATGTTTTGTTGTATGAATAGAAATTGAACTTAGTTGTAGTAGTACTAGCCATCATGAAACGTTGTAATTATTGGAAAGGTTTGTAATTTTACCTTTTTATGGTAGTGGCGTAGAATTTCTTTATGTGGAAAGGGTTGCTTCCTCAACAATGAATATGGTTATATCAGTACTACTTAGTACCGGTTCGGAAGAACATGTCAAGTTTTGCGAGTGGGAAACATACATGCCATTTACTTGTTGGAAACCAAGTTTTCTTTCTAATGGTAATTGGCTCAGTTGGTGATACTGGTTCTTTTATCTATTGTTAAGTTACACTTCACAATCGTCTTTACTTACTTCGAGCGCGTCTAAAAGTAAATATTCTTGAAAATATCTGTAGCCGTTTGTTTTTGGGTTTTAAGGACGATTCCAAAGGCACCTCTTGAGATAATCATGATAAGGTCAGGTCACAGGTGGTTTAGATGTTGCCATATTGGTTCCATTCATGCCAAAAACTCAAGTCAGCTTATTGATGCAGATCTCCTCTAGATGGTGATGCAATGTGATAATTGCTTTGTTAGAGATGGCATTTTTCTTGCATCTCTAACATGGGCCGCAAAGAGTGGTGTTTGGGATTATAATTAACAATTTTAAACATGTCATGGTAGATTCTCAACTTGGACCATATAAACGACAAAGATTATAGCATCAAAACTTGGACATTAAAAGTAACAACTATCCTTAATCCACCTTATACTTGATAACATGTGTAGATAAGCAAACCAGAATGATGTGCACATCAGAAAGTCAAATTATTGCAGTGTGCATTAGCGCGTATCACCAGCTAAAGAAGTCCTAAACCAATATATCATCGAAACAACACAAAGACAAAACACAAAACAGTAGTTGTCAGGAATTTTTTTTTTTTTGAAAGATCATCCATCAATTTAGCAACATAAGTTGTCAGGAATTGATGGCCATTGATCATCCATCAATTTAGCAACATAAGAAATTTAGTTAATAGCCAATAAAGACATTCCATTTGGCTGTATTAATTCCAAGTCAAGAAAACTCATATCACCAATATAATCCATATCTGTTATATCGTAGTCTTGTAATTCCAGAACCAAAATTTTAGTATTGAACAATGAATTACACAGAAACCTTTTTACATGTCAATCAATCATGAAAATCACCACTCTTAAAGAGTTCTGCTGGTACTCCTGGTAACTGATGTCTAGGGGGTAGCCGGTGGCACGACGGGTTGATCCAGTTCCAGCTGTAGTTGCGGCTCGATAGCTATATCTGGTGGCTGTGGGTGTAAAACATGGATGGGTTGGAGCACCATCATTCGCTGGTAACATGTGAATACCTGATCCTGTTTCAGGTCATTATAAAGTGTGAGCTTTCATTAATTAAAAACACATATTAAGATCTTGTACATAAGCTAATCCAAACACATACTCACTTGGTTGAAAGCGTAATTCCCCCCTGCTCTGTTGACTATTAGACCCATAGATTCCCTTGTTAAGTTTTGATCCATTACATACAGAACAGCAGCCAATGCAATTATGGAGGGGCGATGTCCCAATATAATCAAATCTACAAACATATTTTAAAGGTTAATATCAAAATAAATCTACAAATCGTAATATGTAATCAAATAAAACTCACAAAAATAAATAAATTTAACACCAGAATCCACAAATATAGAAATTAACACCAGAATAGTTTCACTAAACTACAAATATAGAAATTTTTGGACTTACCTTGTGTACTTGCAAAAAGGATTTGCTTTGCAAGATGCACACGTTGCTCCTCGGGAACTCTCTTGCAAATGCACAACATTAGGCAACGTATATATTCATATGGAGAACTCCTCAACAGTCTATAACCCATTTTTTCCAACACAAACCTTTCAAATGACGTCACCTGATAACTCTCATAGTTATAATTTCCGAGGGTTTTAATGCCATTTACCAACTCCACTTGGTCGTTTATTGTTTCTTTCAACTTGATCGCTTCTAATAAGCACACAACCGTTGTCAACCGAAATTCATACTCACCAAATATCGGAACATCCTGAACATTTTCAAAACGTTAATTAAACAATTAACTTAGTTTTAAATAACTAAAAAAAGTTGTTGTAGATTACTTACACCCGCCAAGTTGTGGTCCAGGTAATGCACGGCCATATATGCAGTTTCTAAATCGAATTGAAGGGTTGGTTTCATCTATGATTCAATAATCAAAAATCAGTATTATAAGGCAAAAACAACAAAAGCTTATAGATTATGAAGAAAGGATCTCACATTGATCATTTGTTGGATGGCCAACATTCTGCGATCGGCCCATTCACCAATATTCAATTGGAAATACAATTGATCTATATGGGGCTGGAGGAGTATCTGAAGATGTTCCTCATGTTTGCGGATCACGCCCATGTATTCTCTTACCGGATTGAGTTCTCTCATCCGAGTGTAACACGTATAAACATCCTCCTGTTTATACCAATTACAAAATTACATTTGAGCAAACTTATTACTATTATACTCTCTTAAAGTAGAAACGAAGCTATGCCAAGAAATGACGATTTATTACACCCTTGAATTTTTTTATTTATCAAAAAGCGGAAATGTTAGATGTTGAGTTAAGTTTATTGCTGTAACACCTATAAGGCAAAAAGGGACTTCTAGTTCTGGTCGATATGCATCAAGTATCCCCCACAATGCCACTTGCTCACGTGTACCGGTTGTGGATAATGGACATTGTGGGTGAACTCCGGAAATTGAAACCCGAGTGAACAGAGTTGCAAAGAATATCCACCCTTTACCATGGATTGACTTATTTATCAACATACAAATAACTAATAATAAGGTCCTTTCAGGGTCTTTTTTCCAGTTGTTAAATAAAACTACTTACTGCATCTAAAATAAGCAGTTTGGAACTACTTATTCAGCTAATTTCACTCACGTAAATAGCATGGTTAAAAAATTCTTAAAAAAACAATCAAATAAGCAGTTTCTGGGATTGCTTCTGAGATGTCTCATTTAAAGTTTAAAAGTGCATATCCAGTTACCGCGTTAGAAACAGGCACTCTGGAACTACTTATTCAAACCAACTTATTGCATTAATAAACATATCATATAAATTGTTTCTTAAAAAAAATCACTCATAAAGAATCACGTTAAGCAGTTTAAATATCACAAACATATCATATACACAATCGGAAACAACAGTAACATGGTAGATTCTCACTTTAGACCAAATGAACTACAAAGATAAAACTATACCATTAATACAACTATCATAACATCACCTTATAATTACAATAACAACAAATAAATAACCAAAACAAAAATATAATAAAAAACACAAATTAATCAAACAAAAAAACAATGACCAAAACAGTAGTTTCATTTAGCTGCAATAATTCTGGGTCAAAATGACCCATATCACCAATACAATCAAATTAAACTAGCACTGGCATAATGACTAAAGTTAGACTACTCACCAAATCGAAGGGGTGATTCACCCAAACACTGTTCAGCTTATTCCTTAACGCCTGCAGACCGACATGGGGATCCATTACAATGAGAGTCGCTGCCACAGCAATATTGTAGGATCTATGCTCCATTAAGATAGGGTCTGCACAGATAACTAATCAGATTAACTTGAACATATCTACAAACCTAAACTATCTTATACAAAATAAGGAGTAATAGTGACTTGCCTCTTGTAGCAGCAACTAGGATCTTCCTAGTTAGATTGAGACGGTTTTCTCTTGGGAATTCTTTGCAGAAGATGGTGATCAGTCGTTCAATGAGATCAAATGGATTCACTTGTAGCTGGTTAAGGTCAATGGCTATTCCTACAAGGCGCTCCATTCTGGAGAGATCGTCCTCATCAAATGAGTGGTCCTCATCCACATAATCCACAAGGTTTATATTGTCTTCTTCACTATGAATAGCATTGTGTAAGCAAGCCATGCAGATCAGGCGGAACGCCCATATCTTGTGTGTCTTCATCAATAGAAATAAAAAAAGTTACCCATCGTAAGTTTTTGTTAACAAATTTTGACTTGTATACGTATCTAGAAAATTAAATTTCAAATAAACAAACAACTTACCCCGATGAGTCCCATAGAGATGCATCGATCAATGTTAAGGACTGCCACATAAAGAGTAGCATACTCAAACCCATTTGCTGGTTTAATTGTCTGCAAGTCAATAAAAGATTTTCAGATAAAACTCAAATACGGGTATTTGGATGCATTTTTTTTTTCTTATGTCTTTCTAAAAAAACTCTTAAAATGCAAACACTACTCAATGCATATGTGAACATACAATTAACTGAAGACAAGTTCTTAGATTAAGGTTACCTCAGAGACACACTTGTTCATCTCCTAAAAGCTAATACCAGAATTCCCAACATTGTGAACAGAGATAAAACCTTAAATACGATTAATGGTGCTTTAATTTGTATCAGGGACGGAGCCACCGCTTTGGCTTGGGGGATCGACCTCAGTCAACCTATTTCTATTTTGTACTATTAGTGTCTTATTGTGTAACGTTGGTTGAATTTAAGTTATGAACCCAGTGATTTTGTGTAGAAACTGAACTAATTTTGTTCCTGAACCCGATCGATATATAGTTTTTCTTGCCCCATCACTGTTTGTATGCATTTTTTGACAATTTTATCCTCCTCAAAAAACATTTGTTAATCCAAACCCTAATTAAAACAGTTTACGCAATTTTGTGATCGAATATCCAAATTAAATGCTAATACAAACGTACAGTAACTCGAAACGAATTTATGCATATCTGATAACACACACCTTCATAACATACAAGTTTCATAAACTAATTAATGGAAAACATTGTTTATGAACTAAGGTTAATCCAAACGTACACAACTCAAACATACTTATCAGTTTGAGTACATTATAAGTTGATAATTAAGCTTATCAGTATTAAATAAAGTCATCCATGATGAGTTAAACGTAAAATTACCCAGTTCATTAGATTTGTAGCTTTTACCTAATAACAAATATCACTCCAATTCTGATCTTAAACCCAGGATTCGATATGATCGCACAAATAAACACGCACCAATATTCAACGATATTTACACACACACACACACACACACACACACATATACTAATAAAGTATATTCGATCTATTTGTTCCATTGATATCTTTTGAGCAATAGTAAAAGGCGAAGTCCTAGTTTCCATCTTCGTTTACTTATTTCGTTTCGGATAGACAAACTGAGTACGTATACGAAACATGATTTCTTTACGAATCCTCGTGTTCTTTGTCTGATTGCTTTAAAACAACCATGTTTTCTTTTTTTCTTTAGAAACCCTACTTAATCATATCAAATAAATTGATAGCCAACTCTGTTAATCAAAACACGTACTACACAAAGCATGTAACACATACATTAAAACCCTAACATAAAACAATCTTCATCATCATAAACACTAAATGCATGTAACAACATTACGTAAAAAATCATAAAGAAAGAAAATTGGTTACGATATATCAAGATTATACACACATCTTCTAACCATGCGATTTCGTCAGCCCTAGCATTGAGTAACCAATCATCATTCGAACATTCGATACGGTCACGCCTTCTCTCGCTTTCAACTAAAAATAGAACCCGCTCTCTAACTTCTTGTACTGTTCCAAACTTGTTTACAATGTTATCGCTTCCGTAGTATTCTAGTTCAACATTCGTTAAAAATCGGTCAATACCGTTATTCGCCATTGTACGTCTTCCTTTGTGAGCGTTGGTGACAGGTGGGGTTTATTTTAGTTAGAAGTTCGTTAATAAGTTGGAGTTTTGAATTTTATTCTTTGGTAATTTCCTTATTTTATAATTTGCTTTTGATTAATACACGCAGTAGAGATAGGTACTTTATTTATAATATGCTTTCAATGTTTGTACAATAGTGTGTTGTTTAGTAAAAATTTGTCTTAAATGTTTTTTTTTTTTTTTTTTTTTTTTTTAAGCCAATTATTATTATAAGTGTTTTACTTTTAATCACTGCGCTTTTTCAAAAATTATTGTTCTTTATTATTATTATTTTTGAACGACAATTGTTATGAACTAGCAAGAAGCAAGAAAAAGAGAATTACAAGGCCGAGGAAAGAATGTAAAAGGATATAACTGATGAGTGGTAATAGCTCATCATTTTTTCTATCATCTGAACTGCCAAAACATCCAAAAACACCAAAATAATATGCATCAAATAGTGAAAATATTCCAAAAGTGTGTTTTATATTTCTAGATGCAAAATGTTTGAAAACAAA
>LBNU01000419.1:71989-86526 GCA_014162995.1 Artemisia annua
ATCAATTCCAAGCAATCAGTAGTGTAAAAATCAATCCAATTCTTAATCTGGTTACTTTTCCTGATCACTCTTCCCAAAAACGTTTTTCCAAATACAATTTCAACCTCGTTGGGACTTTAACGACCCGGGGAAACACTGTACTCTCCAGGATTCATTGTATTGTGCTCTAGACTTTCAGGGATTCTTTGTTACGGTTAGTCATTCACAAGTGGCTAGCTTGTGTGACAAACCTGTTGGTTTTGAGACCAATCAATTACAAAACCATTCTATCCAACTAGACATGATATTTCTACTCCTACTAGAAATCCAATTGTATGACAGTTGTTTTACATCATTAAAAAGAAGCTCCTTTTGAGGTCGTTTGAGGTTGAAGACAGTTTTGTTTCGATGATTCCATATGGCCCATATAGTTGTGTTTACGACCACATCGAAGAATTTCCTATGCTTGTGTGCCATGGGAATCCGATCAGCCATGGTTAAGATATCTAGAAGGTTTGAGTTGTTGATTCTAGAAAATTGCCACCATGAGAATACGACCTTCAAAGTATCAATGGCTATGGGGCATTTGACAAATATATGATCTTCTGTTTCAATGTCTTTGTTGCAAAGAGGGCATCTAACCGTATCGAGATCAATTCCACGTCCATTAAGATTAAATCTTGTAGGAAGTCTTCTGTTCAAAACACGCCATGTAAGAATGTTTACCTTTGTGGGCAGTAGCTTATTCCATCTGGTGTGCTGAGAGTTATTGTCACTTGACATGGTGGAGATGAGCTTTCGCATGCTATTAACCGAAAATCTTCTTGAGGCTCCGAAAATCTTCTTGACATGTGTCTTTATTATTATGTATACAATAAAATATAGATTTGTTACTCTAGCTAAAAGATTGAATTCGTTAATCCCGTTAGTTAGTGATGTGACCCTCACTTCGCAACTGAATCGCAACATCTTCGATTTCAGTCTGGTCGAAAACAGATGTGCATGAAAACGAACTATATGGGTGTCATAATGATTGGAATGACACGGAGATGAAGACGGTGTAATTTTTCAGGAAGAATGGATGTGCGTGCGAGGAGATATTGCCAATTATGTAATGTTGGGAGTAGTAAACTATTAAATAAAAGGATAAATATGTAAGAAATAGGTGTGCACTTGGTGTAGAAGGCCAAACTCGACAAAACGTGATTCGATGTCCAAGTTTTAGGAACATGACACAAAGTTGAGTTAAGTTAGAAATAAGTGCTAACTTGAATATAAGTTTTGAAAATTCCTTAATTAAAATTTCAACTGCTAAGACGTCATAAGTTCAACGTATCATGGTGATTGGTGAGACAAAAATCTCGACATATTTAATTGTGTATACTCTCCATCATCGGTGAAGACATGTCGTGGTCTTTACATCCTTAACTATACGAATCTTTTAAAAACTTTGATTGTAAATTATGAATAGGTTTGTTGCTTGAACATAGCAAGTTTTCCTTAGTCTAATAAGTATAGTCCATCGATCATCACGTGTCTTGTATTGCTTATATAGCATGAAGGTTCTTTGCACTAGTTTATTACTACTATGAATTTGTGTGCGAGAGTAGTCTCTCATTTAATTAATCTTCCTAGTAGATTAGCCGTTCAAAATGTCAAAAACTATGATTCTCAAAAATAAAAGTATCTAGTGATTAATAGTTAATGTCTAACAACCACCACCAAGGTAACACAGTGATCAAACCCTAATTCACTCACAAGATGTCCCAAATTTAAACCTCACTAGATACTCATCCTAGAAGTGGCAAGGAAAAGTGTCTGATCATGAGATATTATGGTTAGACTAACTCTTCGTAATTGATCAAACATCTAATCCATCGAAATAATTATAGTTATGAAAAACTTTTTGACGCTCAAAGAATTGTAAGAGTGATTTTGATATGCTATATAGGCATTAGGAAAAGTGCGAACTTCTTTTTAATATAGTTAAGTGTTCGAATTGGCGTGTTATATATGTTTATAAGCTATAGTTTCTTTCAAAGTTTAAATAATAATAATAATAATGAAAAAATGTGTGGTTGACTTACTTAACATGTAACCAGTTATCCTTTTAACTTTTTCATTTGTCGTGTCAGTGATAAATTACATGTCACACTTCTTGTATCCATTATAAGACACCCATTTTTTCACCCTTTACCCGTTGTGATGTTTTAACAACATGTTTAGATGGATATGAAATTTTCAAAATTTAGGCGGGGAAATAAGAATTTGCCCTATTTCTAAAAAAATGAGTGACTTGAAACTTTAATATTAAAAAAATAATAAAAAAATAAACAAAGATACTTTGACACACGTCGATCAATTGGTTAAATCTGCTATGTTAAAACAAGCCTCATTTACTTTAAACAAACATTGGGCTTTATCTCAAACCACTTGTGTCTTAAAACAAAAATAATGAGACCTATAAAGCCACAAAACTTGATGCTAATATGTAGGAATTCCTATAACAGCAACCATTTTATAATCGGAGTCTTAAATATATTACTCTCCCAAAATTGCAACAATCTATACTACATATAAAGAGTTTATGGTCAAAGTGGAAAATGTTAATGTTGAAAGTCAAATTTGAGAGAAATATTAATACCACACACCTCTTAATTGTATACAAGTTGTATCTTTTAACTATTCCCCTCCCATCTTTAACCTAATTAAAAAAAACCCTCTCATCTTCGCATCTCATAAACACAAATCCATAAAAACACACACACACACACACACACACACAAACTTCCCTTTTTTCATTCATATAATTCACCACCACTAATAACCGCCAACCACGACACCTCTCACCCCACTACCGAGATCCCATGCCACCTCAAAATCGCCGACCACATCACAAGCCACTACTAATGAAATTGCCACCACTCGAAACTTTTTTTGGGTCAGTGAAACCCACGTAAGTTTTATTAATTTATGTTTTTTTATAAGTTTTATTTTTTATTTTTGCTATTAATATATCTATATTCTATATATTAAACAAGTTTTGATTTATGGTAAAGATCTATATATATTATATGTAAATATAGGTTCTTGAATTATTTTGACAATATTATTACGATCGTTGCTGGAACTTTTCTCGGCCGCATCGGAATCTTTCCTATCAGCCTGACAAACAAATGTTACATACCCTCATCAGAAGAATATATAGTCGTGTATGTTAAGTTTTGAGGGGTTTTCGAGATTTGAAGGGTTTTTTTTCACATATTTTTTTACAGATTTGATTTGTAATCACATATTCTTTACAGATCTGTTGTGCGTTGCCATTGCCGGAAACCACTGCTGCTGCTGCCGCCGGTAATAGATATATGGTTTCTTTTTCATAGTGGCTGGTAAATTTTGTTATAAAAGTTATTGTTATTTTGTTTTGCGAGTTCATGTAATTTGTTTTATAAACTTAGTGTAAAATTTGTATAGAGTTCATGTAAATTTGTTATAAGGTTTATATAAATTTCGTTATAATGTTTTTGTTTCTTTTTATGTAAACCTATTTGTGTATATTAGTTTGTGAATTTAGATTAAGACAAAATTACACGGATGGCCCCTGTGGTTTACACGGATTGCAAGTTTAGTTCGTAAGTCAAAACCTTATAAATTTCGTTATAAGGTTATCTAAATCTTTTACTTTTTTCAAAATTTGAAATATTGTTAGTTTCTAAAAAAATTGAAAATGGTTATGTTTCTAAACTTTTAGGTTTACATCTTTATCTTTTCTTTTAATATACTACATAAAAAGGAAAAATGGTCAAAGATTGAACTGTTGAAATTGTTGAAAAGATTCAATCATGGGTACTAAAATGTCATTTCTGTAACATATAAGTTAAAAATGTTAATATAACAAAGTTAAAAGACTAAAGTTGTAAATTCCATAAACTTGTATCAAAATTGTTATTTTGAAGATTAGAAGGACCAAAAATGAATATTTGGAAACTAATGATGTCAAATTATCACGCTTTGATATTTTAAACCATAAATGTCATTTTACTAAAGTAAAAGGGCCAAAAGTGTAATATTCACAAACTTATACCAAAATTCATTTTGGTAACTACAGGGTAAAAAGGATAATATTTGGAAATTATTAATGAGAATGGTCATATTTGAATAAATTGAGCCAGAAATGTCATTTTGTCAAAGTACAGGGACTAAAATGTAAAATCACTATTAAGGTCTGAAATGTAAATTTCTTGAAACTTGAAGGTTTATTAAGTAACTTTAATAAAAACACTAACGTCCCATAAGCCATAACACAACCAGAACACCCAACAATATATTTTGCAAAATTCATCACCGCCACTAATTTTTGCAGAGACCTCAACACCAAAGACAAGAAAATATTATATACAACATTGTTTTTTAACCTTAAACATTTTAAGTATCTCAAACCACCCAAACCACCAAAACTGAGATTTTCTCATATTATCCAGGTAGCGTGTTGGAGCTGTTTCCGAGTTGCATTTGATATAATATATTTGCCTACACACACAGCAAAGGTGAGTTCATAGTCCCACTTTTATATGTTTTACAAAATCGTGGGGAGATACATGTTACAAATAGAAAACAAGTATTTTTATGTATGCTATTCCTGAATGATATTGCATAAGACACACGGTTGCCCCTTATGAAAGCCCCTCATATCATGAACTGAGTGAATGTGAATACTATGAATAAATCTATTTGTGGTTGACAACCCATTTTAGCTAGTCCAGGAGATTTCCTTTGTATTAGCCTGATAGATAGCCAGATGCACATTATTTGAGTTATGCTAGGAGAATAGCAAGCTCCTACACCGAGGGCCCCTATATTATATCACACACGTTAATGTTGAGTTCATGAGACTTATGGCAATACACACACACACACACACCTGATTGATTTCTGAAATACTTATCTTGTGCTCAAATGATTATTAAACACACAAACACTATGGATTCACTCAACAATTTTGTTGACCTTTTAGCATGTTTATCTCAGGTAATTGAAGCAAGCATTTGAAGGCACGGAGCGGGCATTTGATCTAGATTAAGTGGTGTAATAATAAATTTAAACAGTCATTTTCAAACACTTATGTCATTTGTGATGTACTAAATAATTGAAACACTCTCGCATTTTGAATTCAATAAAATGACACTCATAACGTCTTTTTCGAGTCGTTTTCTATGATTATGACTGTGATCCTCTACGTAACACTCAAATTAGTCTTCCGCTGTTATTATGAAATTTTGGAGGTGTTACATATAATCGTAACAGTTTTCATTTTGCCAAAACCATATCCGAATCGAAAACCGAATATTTAATTCGGTTCGGCTCGGTTTTGAAAAGTTCGGTTCGTTTTTCTCCGGTTCAGTTTGTTTTGTGGGCCGAATTATGCACACCCCTAGTGATGGTTTGATAAATTTAGTCCTGTTAAATTTTCTTGATTTCTTTTAACATTTGTTTGTGTGCTTTGGAAAGTTTATGTTTTTGATGTCGTTAGTGCATAATCTTAGGGAAGATAACAAGGGTGTTGTNGGTAACTACAGGGTAAAAAGGATAATATTTGGAAATTATTAATGAGAATGGTCATATTTGAATAAATTGAGCCAGAAATGTCATTTTGTCAAAGTACAGGGACTAAAATGTAAAATCACTATTAAGGTCTGAAATGTAAATTTCTTGAAACTTGAAGGTTTATTAAGTAACTTTAATAAAAACACTAACGTCCCATAAGCCATAACACAACCAGAACACCCAACAATATATTTTGCAAAATTCATCACCGCCACTAATTTTTGCAGAGACCTCAACACCAAAGACAAGAAAATATTATATACAACATTGTTTTTTAACCTTAAACATTTTAAGTATCTCAAACCACCCAAACCACCAAAACTGAGATTTTCTCATATTATCCAGGTAGCGTGTTGGAGCTGTTTCCGAGTTGCATTTGATATAATATATTTGCCTACACACACAGCAAAGGTGAGTTCATAGTCCCACTTTTATATGTTTTACAAAATCGTGGGGAGATACATGTTACAAATAGAAAACAAGTATTTTTATTTATGCTATTCCTGAATGATATTGCATAAGACACACGGTTGCCCCTTATGAAAGCCCCTCATATCATGAACTGAGTGAATGTGAATACTATGAATAAATCTATTTGTGGTTGACAACCCATTTTAGCTAGTCCAGGAGATTTCCTTTGTATTAGCCTGATAGATAGCCAGATGCACATTATTTGAGTTATGCTAGGAGAATAGCAAGCTCCTACACCGAGGGCCCCTAAATTATATCACACACGTTAATGTTGAGTTCATGAGACTTATGGCAATACACACATACACACACCTGATTGATTTCTGAAATACTTATCTTGTGCTCAAATGATTATTAAACACACAAACACTATGGATTCACTCAACAATTTTGTTGACCTTTTAGCATGTTTATCTCAGGTAATTGAAGCAAGCATTTGAAGGCACGGAGCGGGCATTTGATCTAGATTAAGTGGTGTAATAATAAATTTAAACAGTCATTTTCAAACACTTATGTCATTTGTGATGTACTAAACAATTGAAACACTCTCACATTTTGAATTCAATAAAATGACACTCATAACGTCTCTTTCGAGTCGTTTTCTATGATTATGACTGTGATCCTCTACGTAACACTCAAATTAGTCTTCCGCTGTTATTATGAAATTTTGGAGGTGTTACATATAATCGTAACAGTTTTCATTTTGCCAAAACCATATCCGAATCGAAAACCGAATATTTAATTCGGTTCGGCTCGGTTTTGAAAAGTTCGGTTCGTTTTTCTCCGGTTCAGTTTGTTTTGTGGGCCGAATTATGCACACCCCTAGTGATGGTTTGATAAATTTAGTCCTGTTAAATTTTCTTGATTTCTTTTAACATTTGTTTGTGTGCTTTGGAAAGTTTATGTTTTTGATGTTGTTAGTGCATAATCTTAGGGAAGATAACAAGGGTGTTGTCGTCATTCATAATACCAATGGAGAGGGTATTTCAGTTATTTCGTATCATCTAATTGGTCAAATTAACAGTAAACGAAAAGTTAGACCAAACCCGAAACAGGTGTTTCACTTTGGACCAAACCCGAGACTTTTAAAAATTAAGATGAAAACGAAACACTCGGAAAACCAAAACTTGTTAATAACTACACCAATTAATATTCGTGTACATTTCTTTTTTGTCATTTTACGTTATTAATTATGATAAGCTAAGCCAAACACTTAGCAAGGGCTTATTAACTCATGATATATAAGCCATAAGGCGCTTATATAACATAAGTATAAGGTTAATTCATAAGATTAGCCAATGACCACCTTAATACGCTATAAGCTTGATCATATATAAATTTGACAACTTTTAAAAAACACACACTATAATATTTTAAAAAAATAAACATACATTTTGTATTTCAAAAAATACACGTTTTAACAATCAAGATTTAAGTAACTTCACTTTTTACCTTCTTCTTTGGGAATATTCGGTTAGTCTACCAACAGCTGTTCGAGAGCATGTAAATCGCTAACACTGCAATCAAATTGAAGGGCATTACCATTTACCATTAATATATAAACATGAGTCAATGAACATTGGTCAACTTTTTGTGCTATTTTGAGACATGTGATTAAATATGTATTTGCATTTTTTAAGTTGTTCTAGTTTATATTTTAGGCACAATCATAAGCTATGCAACAAACCACACAAACATAACCTAAGTGCAAAAAGATAAATGTAAGAATAAAGAGTAGAGAGATGAGAAGAGAAAACACAAACCGGACACGATGATTTATAGTGGTTCGGCACGAAGCACCTCTTCGCCCTACTCCACTCCCCGAGTACCACACTCGAGAGTTACTTCACTAGTCAACAAGCTCCATTATGGCAGAACAAACCGTACACCAAAGCTTACACCGTGTTTAACGACACAAAGTGGAATGTCAAGTCCTAATCCTAGCTAGAACCAATCTACACAAACGCCCACGTAGCCAGACAAACGAGCACTCTCATCCACTTGAATCTTCACCCAATCCAAGTCTTCACCAAAAACTTACATCAAGTTTAACAACACTAAGCGAAAGGTCGAGTCCTAATCCTAGCTATGACCAATCTATACAAAGCCAACGTGGCTACACGAACGAGCACTCTCATCCACTTGAATCTTCACCCGATCCAAGTCTTCACGGACCTTCACCCAGTCCTAGTCTTCACGCACGGACTCAGACCAAATCCAAGTCTTCACACACCGACACAGGAACTTACACAAAGTCGTAATCTACACACAATCACCTACCGACGTATACACTGTCCTAATCTACACAATCACCCACGGACTGACACATCGTCCAGATCTCCTTATTACACTTGAGATTCTAGACTTACATTTTCCTAGCCTTATTATATGATTTTTTTTTGATACTTGAAATTGTCAAGCCAAGAAGTGAGATTGCTTGCTATTTATAGACTCAAATCTTTGAGACTAAGTAAATCTCTTGGAGACCAATTAAATCTTGGAGACCAAATAAAAATCTTAGAGACCAAGTTCTAGAAGCATTGATGGGCCTTGTTGGACCGGTCACTATTGGGCCCCTGATGCATGGATTGCGGCCTATGCAAAAGGTTTAACCTCTCAAGGGATCTTGAGAAGCTTGCAATTCCCACCAGGCAGTGTACCTGACCGATGTAGTATAGTGTAGTGGCATGTAACGGGGGATTGATCGTTCTACTTGGGGAATAGTGTTCGTTAAGATTGAAAACCACTCTAATTAGGTCTATGGGTGAGGGATGATTCTTTTTGTATTTTTATATTTTCTGAAAGCAAGTAAAATCTCAGTTTTGAAGGAGTGGGCAGAATTAGTTGCTAGTCAACTAACCCAATAAACTACAAATGCAATAAAGATAAAATGACAAGAAAGTAAATTTGAGAAAAACTAATATGGAGAAAAACGTGTTTACTCAGGTTTCACTACTCCCTAGCTATCTTTCATTGGTTGATTAGTTTGTTACAATTGCGTGGAGGACGGGTTGTATTCCTTAATACCATTCATGGGGGCGTGTACGTCCTTTCCCAAATCTATAAGATCCTATCTCTTCCATGACGACACGTTAAGTATCCTATCATGGCCTCATTAATATTCTCTTATGCATTAAATACAATCAATTAAATTGTAGTACACATCCGATTCATGTTTCCTAAGACGTTCAAGCAAGTTACCAATAGGAAGTTAGTTAGTTTTCTTAAGCCTAACATTGAAATCATTCATCCACAACAATTAATAACCAACCATCAACCAATAATCAATAGCTAGGTTTCATTACATCTAAGCAAACACAGGAAAAACCTAGCCTAGCATGTTAATGTAAAGACAAGCATAAGATAGAACCAAATAACACATAGACATATTGAATGATTAATGGAAGACCTATCTTTAATTAAGCATGGATGAAACAAGGGTGAAAAACCCTTAAAAATACCGTAAAACTCGACCTAGGGTTTATCTCCAAAGTTCTCCCTAAAGTTCTCTCCCCTTATGAATGAAAAAAAAGAAAACTATATATAGAGATTACAATCTGACGGCGTCACGTTATAGCTCTTGACGCCGTCAGCTCGCCGCCAAAACAACTCTCGGATTGCTCAGATCCACTCTTGACGCCGTTACCTTATAAAAGCTTCTGGGCCGTCTCCTTTTGCTCTAACACGTGACGGCCTAGGCGTCACAAAGGGTGACGCCGTCACACTTTAATCTCCAAAATCTTTCTGGCGCGTCTTGTGTAAACTTCATATCCACCTCTTTGTCAACACATGATGCCGTCACCTTGTAAGGCGTGATGCCGTCAGGTACTATTTCCAGCATATTTTGAGACTTTGTCATTTTCTTCACTTTTATGCTCCAAAAACGTCCAAAATGCTTCCTTTTCCAGATTTCTTCTCCAAAGTACCTAAAATGACAAAAGAAACGATTTAAGGCAATATTTGATCAAATAATTACGACTTAGGNTCGGTTTGCTTCGCGGAATGCGTACCTTAGACTTATTTTCAATGATAGCCAAAGCATCCCTAGTGGTTCGATTCAAGAAATTACCTCCCGCGGAGGCATTTAGAGAGTCTTGATCGATATGGCTCACTCCATTATAGAAGGTATCGAGTTGCATTAACTCGGAAAACCCATGATGAGGACATTTACGAAGCATGTCCTTGAATCGATCCCACGCCTCATTGAATGATTCATCGAATTTTTGCGTGAATTTCATGATCTCATTCTTGAGGGCGGTGGTTTTGGAAGTAGGGAAAAACTCATTCACAAACTTCTTGACTAAATCTTCCCATGTTTCGATCGATCGAGGGGGTTGTTTGTCAAGCCAATTTTTGGCGGTCCCATCGAGAGAAAATGGGAAGAGAAGAAGTTTGATTGCCTCTTCCGGGACGTTTTTTCATTTGATGGTGGAAGTGATTTTGTTGAACCATCGAATGTGATCTTGAGGGTCGTCCCTTTCAAAACCATAGAATTGCCGAGATGTGACTAAGTTTATCAACCCGGTCTTGAGTTCAAAGTTGTCAGCCACGATGGCTGGAACAACGATAGCATCTCCATAACCCTCGATGGGTGCTTGGAGAAGCTCATTCATAGTGGGCTCGGCCGCCATGATGGGAGGAATAGTGCGAATCTCGGGTTCGACTATTGGACGGGCACGTCGACGATTACGCCTTCTTGGAATGTTGTTTAGCGATTGCAAAGGACTTGATGACGTAGATGAACGAGTGCGCATGCACCACAAAAAACACAAATCAAAACAAGACCAACTTGAAAGACAGGGGAACTTAAACCAATAATCAAAAACGTAAGGTTAACCTTTAAGGACAAATGCACAAAGGAGCGGGAGAGAAGAATGGATCTCTCGCTAGGGCGAAGTTCGTTGGATCGCCCNCAACATTATCTTAATACATGTTTCAAGATAACAACACAAATAGTTTAAAACATAAGTTTCACAAAAGATAAAACAATTCTTTTAGAAACACATCACAATTGAAAGCATAATCACATCACAAAAGAAAGCACCCATTCATATGCTTTCCTAAACTTCCAGTTATTCACGATCACCTGAAAAGTATAATAAAAGCGGGTCAACTATAAAATAGTTGGTGAATACACATGATTTAGTATAGCATAGCATTTCATATTGATTCGTTGTGCTTTAGTGTATAAAACAACAAGTATTCAAAAATATCAACAAAGTGAGGTCAATGTTATCGTGAGTGACAACAAGACTTAGAGAAATACAAGTAAACCTTTTAGGAAAAAGATTACCTCGTAAACTCGTGCAATGTGATATTTGTGAGACCGGGAAGTGATTTCCCGAGTCGTACCCCAACGAGGTGTGAATGGAAAGCTTCGTGAAAGATCGAGATTAAAGACTTGTATGTTTGGTTGTGAAAGATTGTTTGGTTTTATGGTACGTTAAATTAACGAAATTGGAAAATTAACGAACGAGGATGAAAATAAATTAACCTAAAGGGAATAAAAGGCAATTGGCATACTAAGGAAATCCTAAAATACTACGGGAATCAAATGATAGGTATCGGGAATCCTAAAACACAATTAACCAAATAAACGTGACGTTTATTTAAGATAAACGTCAACGTACAAATAAAAACGTGAAATTATTGCTACGCAAATCCTACGGGCCTAAAAATAATTTTCTAACGCACTACAAGACAAAAGAAAATTTTTAGAAAAAAGAAAATTAATTATCTAATGAAAATTCTATTTAATATGATTTAATTACTAATTATCACTAATTAAATTCTAATAATTAAATTACAAATCCTAAAAATATGAAACTATTTTCTGAAAATGCTAAAAGGTAAAACAAGTTTAGGAAAAATATAAAAACTATGGGTACCTTTCAAAAATAAGCAGTAAATAAGCTAAGAAGCAAAATAAGCTAGAAAAGAATACCACTATAAAAATAAAAGAGGGAAATAAAAGCTTGAGAAGTCCCTAGGGCAGATGGTATGGGGTGGTGGTGTTGTGTGTTTATGCAGAAGGTCAGGGGTTCGACCCTGGCCTTTTGCATTTTTTTTGTAAACATTTTTTTTTTATTTTTTTCTTTCTGTGAAACACTTAAACACAAAGTATGAACAACTTTTGAAAACAGATTCAACAATCAAAAGAACTTAAACCAATTCTAATTCAGATTACAAGATCTAAAACAGATTCAAGGACCAAAATTTGTTTTTGTTTTCTTTCTAATTCTTGTTCACAGCTCAAATAAGTTCAAAAGCTCAAGTGAGCTTTACCAATTAATGCAGCAACAACAACAATCATAAACAACAATAACAATAGTAACAACAACAAGAACAAGAACAGGAATAAGCAGAATCTCAAGAACAAGCAAGAACAACAACAAAAATGTAGCAGCAGCCCAAAAAGCCAATAAGCTCAAATAAGCAGTTAAGCTTTCAAAAGCTTATACAAACTAATAAACAACAATAACAGTAAATATAAACAACAATGAGATAAGTAATAACAACAATAATCAAGAAGGAATCAAGATCAAACAATCTCAGCATACACTGAGATCAAACAGTATGCAGCTCCAACAAGGCCTAAAGATGGCTTAATAAATAGCACTAGATAAGCAGCTAGGCCTAAACTAAAAGCAAGTATCTAAACTCTACCTAAGTGACTTCCTAAAGCAACAAATATCAAAGCCTAATACTAACTAAGGAACAATCTAAGAGCCTATGAAATTCTGCAAAAACTGAGATTCAGGGGAGAACTCAGTTAGACCACCAACTTCCAATCTATTTTACTATGATCAAAACTTGTTCAAATTCCAAAATTCTTTTTGCTAAGGATGCACAAGCTGGCAAAGTTCATGAAAAACCAAAAATCATGCCATTACACCCAGAATCAAGCCTTATGCAAGCATGTGAAGTTTGTCCCATTTCCTGTTTTGACACTTTGACTTTTGAAAATTTTGTTTACCATTTGACTTGTGTGAGATTCCAAGGGATCTAAATGACTGATAATGATAAATTGACCCTAAGTGAGACTAACTTAAGCAATACAAAGCAGTTTTAAACTAAATTAAGGATTGTGCTAGATAAAAATTACAACAGTTATGAGTAATTGAGGATTAAAAGGGAATTTTGACTTGTGTTTTGAAATTGACCAAGAAAAAGGTTCTACTGAGCTAATTATGGCCTAGGAACAGTGAGCTAGCCAACCTTAACCCCTAATAACAACAACAATTCAGCAAAACAGCTTATTCCAAACACCCCTTGAAAGTGGTGTAAAAGACCAACTCATTTTATCGATATTATTAACATGCCAAACCGTGAAAACAAACTCGGAAATACATCAAATACTGAAAATATCACCAAAGAATCGCTGTTTTTTATATGCTTTTAGACATGCAAAATAGTTAAAAAAAAATGAAAATCGTACAAGTCTTGCATAATTGGCAAATTTTATTTTTTCGATCCTCAATTTCAACTTGCAAAATTTAGTCCCCTGAGCATTTATTTTGAAAAAAAAGTTCAAACAAGTCTCTTTAAAATCAAAAAATGATTTTGGAGTGATAAAGCGTTTCAAAAATTACAAAGTTTAATAAGATCCTGATAAGTTTCACATTTGGCAAGAATTGGTCCTGAACTTATCCTGAAAATGTCAGAAAATGGCCCTGGAGGTTATTATGAAGAAAAGTCAACAATCACCCTCCTAGGAACTCATCAAATGAAATTTTGAGTCCTTTGGGGTTTGAAATTTCCAACGTTGGCAGAATCAGATCCTTCAAGTTTGCAAAGTGGCAAGAAGGCTCCGGGTAACTTTTATTTTTGAAGTTTTATCAACAAAGGACCCTGGGAAAATAAAATGGTGACACAAATGGCCTTGAGTGATTTTAGAAAAATGGCAAGATTGGTTCTCATAAATTCAGATTATACAAGTGTTATCCTTGGGCTATTTCTCACTTTGTACAACAAACGGACCTATCATTATTATACCAAACAACCCAACACTTTACTTAAACCAATAACCCCCAAAATAATAAAGCCTCATCCCAAACCTTGCCAATTATTTTTTCATCCAACATACAAACAAACCACCCACACTTTTTATAACTCCAAAGTCAAAAACCCGGTAATGACTACAGTGTTCCCCGCCTTTCCCCGTTTAACGCACAGTAGGTTCTCCATCACCACACCCGACCACCACATCTGCAACATCAACTCACTCAAAAGCTCTTGGAGATTAACAGGGATTTGACTGGTTGTTAATTTGAAAATTGACCCAAGACAGTATGGGCTAAAATTATGGCTAGACAGGAGCACCCATACTTATAAAACCACTTTGAAAACAGCTATAACACCTTGTGAAACTAGTTCTTGATTTGCTTATAAAGTAAAATAGCAAGATAATTTGCAAATGCAATAAGGTACACTACTATCGTAGACAAGCAAATATGAACAGGATTAAGAATGCACACACACAA
>LBNU01000422.1:0-14348 GCA_014162995.1 Artemisia annua
GTTTTTGCCCATTTTCATCCGTTTTTCGTCTGATTTTTTACGTTTTCGTCCGTTTTCTTTCGTTTTCGTCTATTTTTCATATATTTTTTTCCGCTTTCATACATTTTTAACGCTTTCATACGTCCGTTTTCATACGTATTAATCTGTTTTCTTACATTTTCGTCCGTTTCTTACGTTTTCATCCATTTTCTTACGTTTCTGAATATCACAAGTGATATTTAGTGATATCCAGAATATCACTTGTGATTTTCTGAATATCACTTGTGATATCCAGAATATCACTTGTGATTTTCTGAATATCACTTGTGATTTTCTTATGTTTTCGTCCGTTTTCATATGTTTCTGAATATCAATACTGATATTCAGAATATCACTTGTGATTTTCTGAATATCAATGATGATATTCTAAATATCACATGTGATTTTCTAAATATCTATCACTTGTGATTTTCATGCTACAAAACATTTGTTGAAAATCACTTGTGATATTCAGAAAATCACTTATGATATTCAGAGTATCACTTGTGATAATTTGAATATCATAGAATATTACTTATGAATTATGATATTCAGAATATCATTTGTGGTACTCATAATATCACTTGTGATATTTTGAGTATCACAGAAAATCACTTGTGATATTCAGAATATCAGTTGTGATATTCAGAATATCACTTTGATATTCAGAATATAACTTGCGGTATTCAGAATATCACTTGTGATATTTAGAAACATATGAAAACTTCTGAAAATGGCCAAAAACATTTAAAACGGAGGAAAACGAATGGAAAAATAGATGAAAACGTAAGAAAACAGACAAAAATGTATGAAAACGGAAGAAAACGTATGAAAGTGTAAAAAACACGTATAAGAAGGGCGAAAAAGAATGAAAAATGGACGAAAATGAAGAAAACGAATGAAAACGTATGAAAACGAACGAAAACGTAAGAAAACGGACGAATATGTATGAAAACGGACGAAAACGTATGAAAGCGTAATAACACGTCTGAATACGGATGAAGACGTTTAAAAAATGGACGAAAATGAAAGAAAACGGATTAAAACGTATTAAAACGAACGAAAACGTATGAAAATGGATGAAAGCATATGAAAACGAATGAAAACGTAAGAAAATAGACGAAAACGTATGAAAACAGACGTTAACGGGCGAAAATGTAAGAAAGTGGATGAAAACGTATGAAGACGGACAAAAACGTATGAAAACAGACGAAAACGTATGAAAACGGACGAAAACGGGCGAAAATGTATGAAAACAGACAACAGCGTATGAAAACGGACGAAAACGTTACTAAAACAGACGAAAATATATGAAAGCGAAAAAAACGTGTATTAGGAAAAAAAAGTGTTTATTAGAAAAAAAGACAAAAGAAAAGAAAAGAAAGTTGTATTAGAAAAAAAGACAAAAAAAAGTGAATTACGAAAAAAGACAAAAAAAAAAAGGAAAAAAAACGAAAAGGAAGTGAATAATAAGAAAGACAAAAAGACAAAGAAAAAAAAACATGGACTTAGGTTTCCTTATTTAATCTTAGATTAATCCCCACCATTAGATCAAAATAGATGGATGGTGGGGATTTTTCCCTTGGTAAGCACCACAATTAGAGTATGCAAAATAAAGTGACTCATCAATTTGATTGTGGCTGCAAAAGTCACTACTGACAAACATCCGAGTAGGTAAGGAGACCCATATTCTTTTAATAAAAGAATTATTTAATGCATTTTCTTTGAAATTGTTTTGTCTTCACGCATTATATCAAGGGTATTTCTATTTTGTGCTCTAGGAGCACAGGATAAGAAGGCAAAAAATCATTTTTTGACGGTTTTTGAGTCTTTTTTGTATCCTTATTGCCTTCTTATTATATGCCCCTAAGATACAAGATAGAAAATAAAATAAATAAAATAAAATAAAAATCCTTATATCAATACCACAAATTTACATCTCTACGTGCTCCGTGATCTCGACACTTAAAAGACAAAAAATGTATTTTTTGCATATATATCCCTCCCTACATTGAAATCATTTTAACATAGAAACAACTCAAACAAAAGTTTATGTGAACATAATTGCCCACTGTTAATAACTTACGAGATGAGTTATTTTAGGGAATAAGTTTTGTTGCATACTGAGGGACAAATTCCCACCAACAAAAGTTTGATCTTCTGTTGGGGATTAACTTAAGATTTAATATGTCAACCTAAGTCCATGTTTTTTTCTTGTCTTTTGTCTTTCTTATTTATTCAATTTTTTTTTCTTTAATTCACGTTTTTTTCTTTCTTTTAATCCAGTTTTTTTACTTTTATTTCACTTTTTTTTGTTTCATACATTTTCGTCCGTTTTCATACGTTTTCATCTGTTTTTGTTTGTTTTCATACGTTTTCGTCCATTTTCTTCCATTTTCATCCGTTTTCGTCTATTTTTCATTGGTTTTCGTCCATTTTAGTTCATTTTCATACGTTTTCATCTGTTTTCATACGTGTTTTTACGTTTTCGTCCGTTTTCATACATATTCGTCCGTTTTCTTACATTTTCATAAGTTTTCATACGTTTTCGTCCGTTTTCATACGTTTTAGTACGTTTTTAAATATTTTCGGCCGTTTTCAGATGTTTTCATACGTTTCTAAGAAAATTTTCAAAATGCTCCCAAAACGCCTTATCTAAGAAGGACATGTCGTTGAGGAATGCTTTATTAATGATACAAATATTCCTCAAGTTTTTTCCGCAATCAACTTTGATTGCCTTCTTCGCATCAATGAACAACTTTTCCCTGTGTTCATTTTCGAGTTCTACAAAAGCGTTCAGATTATCCGAAATGATGACGGAACTATTTTCATCTCATTCACAATAAACAACAGAAACATTATCCTACCTCTCACTACTTTCGCCGAAATACTTCAAATTCCATGTCATGTAATTTGTACATATTCAAATGATTGGTCCATCACTAATCAACACCTCACCCTAGATTCTTACCATACCTACCATACTCCTCTTGACGATCACAAGTGATATTATGTGATATTCTGAATATCACAAGTGATTTTCAACTAATGTGTTATAACATGAAAATCACAAGTTATTCTGAATATCACTTGTGATATTCAGAAAATCATAAGTGATATTCAGAATATCACAAGTGATTTTCACGTCTTTTTCCACTTTCTTACGTTTTCATCCGTATTCATACGTTTTTGTCTGTTTCCGTTCGTTTTCATAATTGTAATATTAAGAATATCAATTGTGATATTCAGAAACGTATGATAACGGACGAAAACGTAAGAAAACAAACGAATACGTATAAAAGCGTAAAAACACGTTTGAAAATGGACGAAAACGTATGAAAAATGGACGAAAACAAAAAGAAAACGGATGAAAACGGACGAAAACGTATGAAAACGGACGAAAATGTATGAAAACGTATAAACCTGCCGAAAACGAATGAAAACGGTGAAAATGTCTGAAACGGACAAAAATGTATAAAAACGGACGAAAACGTATATAAAACGTATGAAAAGGAACAAAAACGGGCGAAAACATATAAAAACGGACGAAAACGTATGAAAACATATAAAAACGGACGAAAGCAGATGAAAACGTAAAAAAAAAAAAAAAAGGATGAAAACGTATGAAAACGGACGAAAACATTTGAAAACGAACAAAAACGTCTGAAAACGTATAAAAACTGCCGAAGATGTATGAAAAAGGACGAAAGCGTCTGAAAATGGACAGAAGTGTATGAAAACGGACGAAAACGTATGCAAATGTATAAAACGGACAAAAACGGCTGGAAATGGACGAAATCGTGTATAAACGTATGAAAACGTATAAAAATGGACGAAAACGTAAGAAAGTGAAAAACGTGAATTAAAAAATAAATTAAGAAAAACGTGAATTAAAAAAAATGAAAAAAAAGAAAAAAAATTGAATAAATAAGAAAGACAAAAAGACATGGACTTAGGTTGACATAATAAATCTTAGGTTAATACTCACCATTAAATCAAACGAGATGGATGGTGGAGATTTGTCCATCAGTATGCAACAAAAACTTAGTCAATAAATGAACTTTTCTCATAACTAAATATGATAGAGCAGGGCTGAGCAAACGACCCGAAAGGACCGGACCGGACCGACCGAAGGATCGACCGAGACCGGACCGGACCGACCACATTCGGACCAATCCTCGGTCTTGGCTTTTTGGCTAATTCGGTCCTCGGTCCGGTCGGTCCCGTCCGAACCACAAACCGATTATTTGGCCTTGTTGGACCGGACCGACCGACGGACCGACCACATTCGGTCCGGTCCTCAGTCTTGACTTTTTAGCTAATTCGGTCCTCGGTCCGGTCGGTCCGATCCGATCCGATCCGGTCCGGTCCTGAACCGATGCTCACCTCTGTAAATAATGTAATTCCAAATGGATAAGGTACAAATATATTTGTTTCACCAGGACATTGACATCAAATACTTTGTACATCATTTGATGTCTAAATCCTTAAAAAATTCTATTCACATTTCTATTAACCATTCATTATAATACAAACAAGTAGGAAGGCGCCCGCTGCGTTGCAGCGGGAATTTTCGAGAAATTTTTGCGATAATCATTTACGAACAATGTTTGGGAGGGGCTCCTCGTTGTGAGATCGTGGTATGTTTTTTGACGACACGTATTGTATTTGTTTGGAATAAATGTTGTGTCAAGCTATATTTGTAGTTGTCGTATTTTGTCGGGCACCATTGTCAGGGCCGTCCCGTCGTTTTTGAAGGCCCTGTGCCACCATTATAATAGTGCCCTTCTTGAAACTGAAATGATTTCAGATACATGTAAAATTTATAAATGGAGTAAAGATTGTTTTAGTTAAATTTTTAGAAACACCATACAAACGAATACAAACCGTTAGAACATATCACTTCAATATTATTATTGGATGAACAATGATAAATTTTCAAGATTACATAAGAATATAAGATAGTTTCAGTTTATAATTCAAAACATACGAGACTTTATTTCTTTATCAAACTTGGGGGTGTACTGTCAACTTGGTAAACCTTTGCACACTAGTTTGGAAATAAAACCAAAGTATTAAGACCAAAGTATCAAATAGCCATAAACTAAAGGGTTTAAAGTGCACATAATTGAAATTTGTCTTCTTCTTCGTTGTAACAACATGCCCATAAACCCCTGTATGTACTCATGTTGAAAATCACTTATGACAAATGGTTTTTCATCTTAATTTGTTTATGAGCCAAATTATCTCACTTCTAAGGATAAATATGCCTCAAATTTTGGCTAGAATCGAATTAAATGTTCACAGGTGTCCATAATCAAGGTGCCCCTATAAAATTGAAGGCCCTGTGCGGTTGCGCATCCCGCACACCCTCAAATCCGGGCCTGACCATTGTATAGCGGCGGGGTTAATTTCAACATTTTTTATGAAATCATACGTACGTCAAAACCATATCAAGATTGGGCTTGTTTTGTTCGTTATCGAAAGACCTTTTTGCCAGTATTTTTTTTATTCAATAAACCGCTAGGTATCTGTTATCTATTTGGCAAATAAAGTTTGTTATATAAAAAAATCGTAAATATTAAAAGGTTCAAGGTTTGTTTTGTAATTTTTTATTTTATTTTATTTTATTTTATTTACTAATATTGGCTCTTCGCTAGTTGGGGCTAAGTATTTTTGCAACCGCCCTTTTTTCGTTTTTTAATTCATAAGTTTTTCTTTTATTATGGGTACATCAAACTGTTAGTTGGGGCTAAGTATTTATGCAACCGCCCTTTTTTCGTACGTTAAAACCATATCAAGATTGGGCTTGTTTTGTTCGTTATCGAAAGACCTTTTTACCAGTATTTTTTTTATTCAATAAACCGCTAGGTATCTGTTATCTATTTGGCAAATAAAGTTTGTTATATAAAAAAATCGTAAATATTAAAAGGTTCAAGGTTTGTTTTGTAATTTTTTATTTTATTTTATTTTATTTTATTTACTAATATTGGCTCTTCGCTAGTTGGGGCTAAGTATTTTTGCAACCGCCCTTTTTTCGTTTTTTAATTCATAAGTTTTTCTTTTATTATGGGTACATCAAACTGTTAGTTGGGGCTAAGTATTTATGCAACCGCCCTTTTTTCGTTTTTTAATTCATAAGCTTTTCTTTTATTATGGGTACATCAAACTTCTATGCAGGTCCCTTCTTTTTTTAATTGATAAACTATATTTAATGGCGAAATGAATTTTTTATCTATGCACGGAAACCTATTTCCCCTCTTATAGTATTTAGAGAGAATTTACATGTTTAAAACAATAACGATTTAAAAAACAAATTAATAATACGTGTAAAAAAAAGTTAGTTGAAGTCTTGAACAGTTGGAAATCATCAATATTTTGAACATCACTTGAGGTCTCAATCCTAAAACATTTCTATTAGCATTTCTACTAATCATTCAACAAACAACAACGATTTAAAAACAAATTAATAATAAAAAAAAACGTTTCTTGAAGAACATAAAATAATTTAACAAGACCAAATTATCTTTTGGTACCTTTTTGATTTAGCTTCCTATCCGCAACATAAAATAAAGAGAGATAAGATTAAATTATAATTTAACAATTTGGTAATTTGCTTGACTTGTTCTACAAGTTTGTTTGAAGTTAGAAAACTATCTTATGACGGCTAGTTTTACCTATAAATAAGGATTATTAGCATTAGAATTCTTTGTGCCTTTGAATTTGGTTTGTATTTGGTTTCATAATTTGAATAAAGCTTCCGCGTCGTTTGTTTGATTTTGTTTATTTATTTCGTCTTTAAATTACCAACAAGTGGTATCAAAGCTATGGTTTTTCGTTTGAAAGTTCGTTTGGTTTTTGAAACTCCGCCGACTTAAAGAAGAAAAACAAAGGTTCGTTTGGATTTGGATTTGTCTTTGTTCGTTTGATTCTGCTTGGTTTTCCTATTCGAATGTTTGGTCTGATATTTTGTGGGTCTACATAATTTGTTAGTCAAATTTGTTTTGGTCAATCTTTCGGAATATTTGTTACGTACTTACGTGAATGGGGCTATTGTTTTGAATTTGGGCTGTTGTGTTAAATTTTGGGCTATTGGAATTTGGAACTAATAATCAACTAGGAAACAGTTAGACGTTTTTTTTTTTTTTTTTTTTTTTTTTTTTTTNGCTCAATTGATTTGCTTTTTTTTACCTTATATTAGAAAGTTCCGAAACTAGCTTTTGGGCGACCGGGCAACTCTATTGTAGCCAACCATGGGACGCCAAGTGTTCTAAGTTGCCCAAAAAATACACAAGTTGCCCACAAAATATAAAAGTTGCCCAAAATTTCGGACACTTGGTGTCCCCTGGTTGGCTACAGTAGAGTTGCCCAGTTGCCCAAAGGCTAGTTTTCCAAGGTCATTTTTTGAATTATCCCTTAGAATTATTAGCAAGTATCATATTTGGGGTTTTTGACTTATTATACCCTGTTCGTCAAGTTATTAATTAACTTGAATATGTTTGATACTTAGATAATAAGTTTGAAGTTAGACCGTAATACTTATCGGTAAGTGGGTCATTAAATTTTGAATTTGATATTTGGGTCGTAATTCTTTTTGTATAAGTGGAACATTGGAATTTAAATTTGGTATTTGAAATTTGAAGATTTATTTGGTGTTTGAAGACTTGGTTATTATTAGGTCGTTTGGAATTTGGTATTTGAAATTTGAAGATTTATTTGGTGTTTGAAGACTTGGTTATTATTTTTGGAATTTGGTATTTGAAATTTGAATATTTATTTGGTGTTTGAAGACTTGGTTATTATTAAGTCGTTTGGAATTTGTTCGATCGTTGGAATTTGTTAGTTTGAAAATTTGAATCTTCGTTTTTCGGGCTTTTGAAGTTTGTTGCCTGAATTTGATTGTCTTTGTTGAAGATCTTTTGGGCCGATTTGTTTGTTTGGTTAGCCATTTTGAATTTGTCGGTTAACATTTGATTGTTCGTATTGAAGTTATCAGCGTTTCTTTGGGATCGAATTTGTTTTGGATTGCTTTTGGGAATCGATCATTGGTTTTGAATTTGGCTAGTATCTCTAGCGTTTGGAACTTTGAATTTCATTTGAAGCAGGTGGAGGAGTTTAAGTTACGGTGGAGATTGTTAGAATAGTGACTTAAAATTTAAGAGTTGTTTGGTAACTTGGTAATTTGTTTGACTTGTTCTACAAGTTTGTTTGGAATTAGGAAACTATCATATGATGGTTAGTTTTTCCTATAAATAGGAATTATTAGCATTAGAATTTTTTGTACCGTTTGAATTAGTTTTTTTTGTTGGTAAATTTGAATTTGGTTTTGTATTTGGTTTCGTAATTTGAATAAAGCTGCTACTTCGTTTGTTTGTTGCGTCTTTGAATTACCAACAATGATATACTTAGATTTGTGCATACAAACTTATAGAAATTAAATTTCACATGTTTTCTGTTGGTATTTAATAATCATATAACAATTATAAACAAGTAAAATGCATCAGAGAATGTCGCAAAGGGATCCCGTTTGACGAACATAAATATACTCATATATTTGGTTTTGGTACGAATGATTAACGAAGATACTTGTTCTTGATCTAGAGTTCAATGAAACCCTTTAGCTACTAAAATAAGTAGCCTATATTGTTGCATACACAACACGTCACGGTAGTATGCTTGAATGCTAGTTAAGTTCACGAAGAACAAAACGAAACACACGGTTTTGTGTTAGTTTGAAGTATGGCCGAAAACCCGAAGGGATAAGGGCTGATTTTCGGTTAACTTGATGCGTGGTTTTGCAACCTTGCAAAAGGTTTTACTTCTCAAGGGATCTTGAGAAGCTTGCAATCCCCACCAGGCAGTGTACCTGACCGATGTAGTATAGTGAGTGGCAAGTACCGGGGGATTGATCGTTCTCTATGGGAATAGTGTCGTTAGGATTGAAACTAATCTAACTAGGTCTAGAGGTGAGGGATGATTCTTTTTGTATTTTTATGTTTTATGGAAAGCAAGTAAAATATCTCGGGTATTGGAAGAGTGGGCGGAATTAGTTGCTAGTCAACTAACCCAAATAACTACTAATGCAATAAAAATAAAATAACAAGAAAATAAAATTGGTGGAACTTCTTATATGGAGAAAATGTGTTTACTTAGATTTCCTTACTCCTTAGTTATCTTTTATTGATTAATTGGTTTGTCACAATTGCATGGGTGAAGGGTTGCATTCCTTAATACCATTCGTGGGGCCGTGTACGATCTTCTCCAACTCTATAAGCTTCTATCTCTTCCTATGACGACACGTTTAGTATCCTATCATGGCCTCATTAATAGTCACTTATGCATTTAATACAACCAATAAAACTGTAGTACACATCCGATTACGTTTCTTAAGACGTTCAAGCAAGTTACCGTATAGGAGGTTAGCCAGTTTTCTTAAGCCTAACGCTAAAATCAATCACCCACAACAATTAATGACAAACCAACAACCAATAATCAATAACTAAGTTTCATTAGATCTAAGCAAACACAAATAAACCTAAGCTAGCATGTTAAAAGAAAGAAAAGCATACAATGTAATCGAACAACACATAGACATATTGAATGATTAAAGGATAACTTATCTTTAATTAAACATGGAAGAAAGTATGGGTTTGAAACCCTTACAAAAGCTGCAAAATCGTCTAGGGTTTAGTGCCACAAGTTCTCTCCAAAAGGGTTCTCTTTTAATAAATGAAAAATCGAAAGTATATATAGAATTTACAATCTGACGGCGTCACCTTTTGGGTCGTGACGTCGTCAAGTCGCCGTCCTAGGGTTTCTTGATTGCCTAGATCCACTCTTGACGCCGTCTGGTATAAATATGTTCTGGGCCGTCTCTCTTTGCAATAACACGTGACGGCCTTGGCAAATTATAACGTGACGCCGTCACGTGTAAACCTCCAAAAATCTTTTTGGCGCGTCAAGTGTAAAATAGCTATCCACCTCTTGATCAACAAGTGACGGCATCACCTTGTGAAACTTGACGCCGTCAGGCACTGTTTCTGGCTTGAATTCTTGACTTTGTCGTTTTCTTCACTTTTTGCTCCAAAAACGTCCAAAATGCTTCCTTTTCCAGAATTCTTCTCAAAAGTACCTAAATTGACAAAAGAAACGATTTAAGGTAATAATTGATCATATTATCATGACTGTTAGCCTCGCTATTTTATTAAGATAACGTCACACAAGTGAAATGGACTAGATATGTAGCAAATAGTAACATTAGGGACTACTTAAGTACATTAGGCAAACATGTGATGTAATGAGCCTATAAATACCCCTCATGACTCTCCATGAGGGGTGTGGGAAAGTGTTAGGTCATTTTGTATTGTTTCATTTAATAAAAGTTATCCTTATTTTCTCCACCCTCTCTCTACTTTCTCTCACTAGAAAGATGAATACTTTCATCATCTTTGATCAACCTCGACCTCCCGAACCACATGAATCATGTATATTTTCGGTTCTACAATTGGTATCGGAGCTCATGGTTGTTACTTTATTGATTTTTGTGGTTCGAATACTGTTTGTTTAAGCTATTTTTACACGTATTTTTCAGATCTGGGAATTTTTTTTCTCTAACCTTATTGATAACAGCTTTTTCATCGGTTTTGATGTATCCAAGTGGTCAATAACAAAAAGTCTTAAGCCTTTATTTCGTTAGGTTGCGTAAAAAACTGATATTGGGTGGTTCTTTTGCCTCGTTACCAGTTTTTTTTTAACTTATATCTTTTTTGTGACTCATTTTGTACCATATACCGTGAATATACGTGGTCAGAAAGGTCAACTTGGTCTGAATATTGGCCAGAAGTGAACAAACAGGTCGAATCTCATCAAAAGCTTCATCGGAATCTGGGCAAAAATTGGTTGGTCGGAATATTCGCCGGAAAAATCAGAGCTTCTTGTATAAGAAGTTTCTGGATGTACTTGTTATCGAGAACACTTGGTATCGAAATCCCAATACCCTAATCTATCGAAATCACGTTTTCGACAACACATGATTTCGATAACAGCGTGATCTAGATAAATTAAGTTTTCGATATCACTTTCTCGACAAGCCTCATTTTCGATAAAAATGTTTTCGACAAGATAAATATGTTCTCGTTAAGTTGGAAAAATGAGGATCTCGATAAGTTGTAAACTTTATCGAAATCAGGTGTCGAAATTTGTTATTGAAATTTCTTATCGAGAAACAAAGATGAAGCAGAACAGACACTTGACCACAAACCAAATACCAACAAACTCATGTAACATCAGTTCAATAACATCATCAGGTCTACTATACCATCTATTTCAATCTAACAGCCTAACAACATCACCTTAACTCTAACCATCAAACTAGATACGAAATGAAGAATAATCAAGATCTCAGATGGTGCAACTTTTTTATAATCTTTCAAGAAGATTTTTTCAGTTGAACCGTTTCCTCACAGATCCTTTGAAGCCAAGCATTTTGTTAATTTACGAAACAGCTTTAAGAAGAGAACAAGAACAAAAGTTTCCATATTCTTTCTTAGTTTCGATCTACAAAACAAAAATAGACATCAAACCTACCCGAGACCCACGAATGGATCTTGAAGTCAGACAACAATTGCTTTCTTGATTCGGTCGTAAGAAGAAAATAAAGACAAAGATAAAGGTACGGTTGTGTTTGTGTTTGTGGGTTTCGATTAGAAGGTCTGATGATGAATAGGTCCTGATTGATGGATGAGATGAGTTATCCAGATCTCTGTTTGCTCTTAGTTTGAGTGAGAGAGAATAACTAGGAAGTGGATGTGTGGTAGGCGTTATATTTGTGAAATGTGAATTAGGGTTATCACAAGATTCAGGTTATCACAAGTATTTTGTTTGGACTATGGATCGTGTTTAATGATGGGCCGTGAACTCCTATGATTGTTATGGGCTGCTAATGGACTGATTTGCTATATACGAATTGGGCTTGTGTTGCATTACGAATAAATGGACTACTAAAATATGGTATCTGAATTTGTTTGTAGATACACATGTTTTATATCATTTAGCAAAATGAGTGGTATCTTGGTATACAAATTTTCACGGGGATACATAACTTCACGGCTAGAATTGCTTTGTTTAACAAAAATGACTACGGAGTTCTTGCACGATACTATTGATTTGATTTTGAAGTGGCGTTTCAAAAGGTGTACTTATTTATCTCAAAGTCAAGGGGAGGATGGATGCATGACTTTCGTAGATACTTGTTTGAGCATATGTTAATGCTGACGAAGACTTGGTTATCTAGTTTTCATAGGTCAAGGGGTGGACGGACGAAGACCTAGTTAACTATCACTTAAAGGAGTTACATTGTAGTGCTCAGTGTCACACGAAGTTGTGGATAGTCAAGAGGTGATGTACGTCTTATACTTGATGGTTGGTTGGTTGAAGAGTATAGAGTACATAGGGATTCGATGGAGTACGAACTCTCTACACCGCTCTTAGTCACACCATCGTACAAGATTAAGTCACAAGATGGGATGTTTACTTCATTTTCAAGTTGGCCATATCGGGTTGTCTCCATATGTGGTCATTACTATTAGCCGGTGAATTCAAAGGAGGTTCGTTTAAAGGTTGATTTGAGAGAATAGTATTGAGAGTATACTTTTGCGACATATACTCACAAATTATGCTTTCATGGTCTATCTATATTGCATCAGAAGTGTAAAGTACGGGTAATTATGGCATGTACACAAGATTATGATGATTCCGATAACTCGCAACCATCAGGAGGGAGAAGAACATGCCAGAAGAAGTAGTGTTTCGTCTTCAGTACGTTGGTTGATCGAGGGAATTGTGCTTAATGTACCAAGTATGTGTATGTGTTCATCGGAGCTTATTACCAACCTTCTGTGCAATACTATGTGAGTTATGTTGTAATGATGCTCCCAGAACGACAACCATGGTGCAAACTCATTAGTATCTACTTTATCCGCTGCGAGATGAAAGAGGTTGTCAGTTCAGGAGGGAGCAGAAGAAAGAAAAAAGGCTCACTAGTTAGGAGGGAGTAATAACCTAACTAGACCATTACAGTTGAAGTTCAGAGCTACAAAGACCTTTGCCGTCAGTGTCAAAGATCAAACGCCGAGATCGTCGGAAGAGAGAACTTCAAGTCTGCCTCAATATCTAGACTACAGAGACTCTGCGCTTCAACATCATCAACATAGTTTACTATTGTTGTAATAATACATTGTTAATGTATTTATAGGTCTCATTGTAACCATTCACGTGTGACGATATCTTGGAGGGAGATTGTTAGCCTCGCTATTTTATTAAGATAACGTCACACAAGTGAAATGGACTAGATATGTAGCAAGTAGTAACATTAGGGACTACTTAAGTACATTAGGCAAACATGTGATGTAATGAGCCTATAAATACCCCTCATGACTCTCCATGAGGGGTGTGGGAAAGTGTTAGGTCATTTTGTATTGTTTCATTTAATAAAAGTTATCCTTATTTTCTCCACCCTCTCTCTACTTTCTCTCACTAGAAAGATGAATACTTTCATCATCTTTGATCAACCTCGACCTCCTGAACCACATGAATCATGTATATTTTCGGTCCTACAATGACTTATGGCTTAAATGACCCCTTAAAAGCGTAACAAATTTCTCCTTATCAAATACCCTTACACTTGGGATTTGCTTGTCCTCAAGCAAATGAGATTTTATTCTAATCAAAGCACAGGCTAGGGGTCATTTAACATTAATATAAAAGTAATTACAACAAATGATCGTTCCACCTTAATCAAAATAAGCACGGAAATTATACACTAGCACCTCACAAATAGTGTTTGGATACTCTCATCTCTCGGGTGTTATAAACCTATATATCACTAATGGAAATAGAAAAATATCACTCACTACCTGTCATAGCAAATAAATTACCATAGGCTTGGGAAAGGATCGAAAACCTCCACCACTTGGCGTAAGCACCTAAGAAACTATCAAAGAGGTCTTTTAAAGGGTTATAACGTTAGGTGTAGGGATATGGAAAACACGGTTTGTTGGATAAAGGGATATTTTACTGGTGGCAAGTCAATTATCTTGATCAATTACATGTACAATACGGTGTTTCTAAGCCAAGACTCGACTCAACATGAGCTAACTATGAAATAACAAAAACTTAAAATAAACGTAAAAGGAAATGGGATGGTAGTCCGTATGTTTTTTTCACTTTTCTTTTTCTATTTTTTTTTCATACACTCTTGCCCTACCATCCAAAATAATACATCATAGGGGGCTCGGTTCTCCCCTTACACTTGAACTTTTACATACTTTACA
>LBNU01000422.1:16559-44184 GCA_014162995.1 Artemisia annua
AAATTTTTGAGTGGTACGGTTTTTTGTGCTAGTCATATAACTCCTATCCATGAGACACTTATTAAGACTAAAGTTTCACTCCTATATGTCGCAAAAAAATTTAAATTTGTTGCTAAAATCACCTTAAAAAGTGTTTCTCTTAGCTTTATTACACATCTACTATTAAACAAGACAAAAATCAAGTGCAATTGTAATTTCTAAGGAATCTTCATTTGCTCCCCTTACACTTAAGCCGAACATTGTCCCCAATGTTCAATTAAAAGATGTAAAAGTAAAAAAAAATGAAAGAATGAAAGAAACCAATACTCCCCTGATTCGTTCGGTGTGGATAATGTAGTAACATGGTTAAATCCCCCCTCCAAGAAAATGTGAAAACTCCAAGATTAAAGCAGCGCCAAAAGCTTGGTGTATTGCATGTACATCTTCTTGTCCTATATAACCTGTTAAACCTGAGAAAACAAACAAGAAAACCTAGCGTAAAATCGGCGGTAAATTCTACATAAAAGTAAATCCTAGAAGCAAGTAAGATATAATACTTGTGGAATGAATATTTTGCAGATTCCTGGAGTTTAAAAGTTAAAGATTTTACGAAACTTTACAATTCCGGCAGAAAAACAAAACTTATAAAATTTTAAGAAAATTAATACCTGACGTCGTCAGGTTGTAAAGCCTGACGCCATCAGAATTGATCTGACAGAATTCTTATATTTTTGTTTCCGGAAAATTTCTAGAAAAACCTATGCCTTGATTCCTGGAATTCCTGCAGAACATTCATTATGACTCGATACAAGCATTTGACTCAAACAAATACTAATATGTATGTTTATATCTCATTGTTATCGTTCATGTTCAATCCGTTCTTTTAAACAAATTTGGATTTCCCTTACACTTATCTTTTGCAAAATACCTTTATATGTAGTTAAACGAGGTTAAAAACAAAATAAAGCATTTTCACAATTTTATTTGAAACATGAACAATGAACAATATAAATAAAACATACATACAGAAGCAAATAAAATCAAACAAACAAACAATCAAACAAATAAAGCTTGGGTTGCCTCCCAAGAAACGCTTTTCTTTATTAACGAGTCTTGTAGCTAGACTCAAAGTCATGCTCTATTACGTGACTTCGTCATTGGTCACGTTCTCTAGGTCATCCTCTGAACCCCTATCGGAATCACTTTCATAGTGAAGGTATTTTGGGTCCTCGAAATCAAAAGTATCCTCCTGATATTTAGAACTAAGCTCACTAATACCTTTAAAGAATCCACATGACAAATCAAAAGTGTTTTTACATCCTCTCCTAACGTCATCATCACATAACACAAGTTGGGAACCTAGCTTATCAAGCCTATCACAATCTACTTCTTTGAAATCTTTCATCTCATACGGTGTTTGATAAGAGATTCTCCTAATCCCATCGGTGATAGTCATGATACCGTTCCGGTCGTCTACTGTTAAGTTAGTGATTTCACAAAACGGTGCTCCGAAAACAACTTGTGATAACCTAAGGTCGATATATTCCTCAATATAATTCACGATCGTGAAGTCCATTGTGAATGTCATATTCCCTACAAACACTTGTACCTCATGGTCTCTGCCAACAACATTGTCTCCCTTATATACTAACCCTCGTCTGTAAATATTATTATAATGAAACAAGGACATAACGTTTTTGGGTAGACACATGTCTACGTAAACATTATAAAAATGCTTGTGACCAATCATACAAGGGATTTTGAGATTATTCGGATCATGTCGCATTATCTTNAATTCACGATCGTGAAGTCCATTGTGAATGTCATATTCCCTACAAACACTTGTACCTCATGGTCTCTGCCAACAACATTGTCTCCCTTATATACTAACCCTCGTCTGTAAATATTATTATAATGAAACAAGGACATAACGTTTTTGGGTAGACACATGTCTACGTAAACATTATAAAAATGCTTGTGACCAATCATACAAGGGATTTTGAGATTATTCGGATCATGTCGCATTATCTTCCCCGGTCTTTTACCTTGTAATCCCCTTGTATTACAATTCGATGATGGTTTGTATTCATACACTTCTTCACTACCTTCCCGAAAAATTACTTTCCTGACACCATCCGTAAATAATGCACTACTATCATTCTCATCTAGGGTCACTCCTGTTTCTTTTATGAATGGTTCTCCGAGGACAAGGTTAGTTAATGTTGGGCTAATGATTGAGTCCATGTCATTAATTACGGTAAGATCAATGTCATAAATGAATTTTCCAATCATGATTGGTACTCTTCTGATTATCCCAACGAAATTAAATCCCTTATACGTAACCTGTTCAGTGAAGGCTTCGTTGTATAGAGAGAGGAATATTGCATTCACTGGAGAGTCGGGATCCACATAGGCATCAGTTATAAGCTTTTTCCTAGTGGTGCAAGAGATCTTAAAAACATTGGAATCGCCCTCCTCTATCCTATTTCTAAACCCGATGGAGAGTTTTACCGTGCCTTTCTCAAGTTCCTCCATAAAGGAGCTATCTAGTGATCCTAGAAGTTCCTTAGGCTCTTCGGATTCTTCTTCCGAATCCTTCCTATCACTTGACTCTTTTGTAATGGAGTCCCCAGGTAAGTCTAAAGGGTTTTCAGATACATTGTGGTCCTTCTTGAGAGCTTTACCTTCTACTTCATCGTCCCTATTCCTAGTTGGTTGTTGGTTCTTATCGGGTTTAGGAGTAGGTATTGTGGTAATGGTGTTCACAAAGTGGATTGGTCTTGAGGAGGCAGAAGGATTCCTAGTTTCTTTTCCTTTTGGTGATATATGTTTAAAGAGTTTACTAGGGTCCTTTATTTTCACAAGTGAGGGCGGTTGGTTGATGATGGTGACGGACTTGACCTCTTCAGCTCGTGCCAATTCGCTAGGAATGCGATCATTGATAACACTTAACATGTTACTAACCTTGTTATTCATATCAGCTTGCTGTTGTCTGAATTGATTCTCGAGTTTGGAAAGCCGCGTTTCTTGAGAGAGAATGAATTTTCGCGGTGCTTCTTCATGGCTTTGTTCAGGTGTGTTTTGAGGGGGATAATGCTCGGACCAGGTGAGTGTAGGAGAGTCATTGAATGATACACTTCGGGTCTGGTTCCAACTGAAATTTGGCTTATCCTTCCACGCCTTATAACCCTCGTTAAAATCCCTAGGTCCACGATTAGTAGTGGGCCACTTATCTCCCGTTTTGTCGGTACGCGAGGATGCGAATTCCTTAAAAGCTTGTTTGATAAGTTCCATGCAATTATGAGTGTCGTGAGGATCATTACACAATTTTCATGAAGAAGTGATTTTGTTCACTTGGCTTGAAGGTTTAGGAGCTTCGTAGGAATTCATGAGAAACTTGACTTGGTCTTCAACTCCTTCAAGTTCCATGATCCTTCAGTCGGGAGTGCTTGAATTATTCAAAGGCAAAGATATTGCCTTGACCATTTTGTTCAAATCACGGGGATCATTCCAACTTTCGTTGTCATAGAGAGCAAGATCTTCTATGAGTTCCCATGATTCTTCCACACTTCGATCACGTAGCATACCACCGGCCGCTTGGTCAATGGTTTGCCTTGTGGAAAGATTGATATGGTCATAAAAGATTTGGACTTGGAGCCAAAGATCTATGCCATGATGAGGGACTTTTTGAAGTAAGTCCTTGAAATGAGTTCATGCTTCGTAAAGAGTTTCGCCTTGACATTGTTGGAACATCAAGATGTCATTCCTTAACTTGGTGGTTCTTCCCGGTGGGAAAAACTGAGCAAGGAAACGAGAGGTGAGATCATCCCAAGAGGTGATGGATCCCGCGGGTAAATGCTCAAGCCATTGACTAGCTTGGTCACGTAGAGAGAATTGGAAGAGACGCAATCGGGTCGTCTCTCGAGTTTCAACATCAAGGTCTATGGAATCTACGATTTTGAGGAAATCCTTGAGATGTTGGTTTGGATCTTCGGAACGAAGTCCATGGAATGCACATCCGCTTTGCACCAACTGGATGGTGTCGGATCGCAAGGGAGACACATTGGCTCCTTGAGTAAGCTCAATGGTGTTTCGATAGCCTTGGTGGCTAGGACGGGAGTATTCTCCTAAAGTGTGTGCTCTAGGAGGTTGGTTTGGTTGTGGTGGGTTTTGTTGTGGTGGGTTGGCGGGATCAAAGATATTACCACCTTCCATGATGGCGGATGGTAATGGTTACGAACAAAGGAACAAAGAAAAAAGATAGACTAAAGAAAACCTAATAAAAATAAAATAAAAATCTCACTAGATAGGAATCTAATGAGTAGACCTAATAAAAATAAATTTCAACCTAAGCAATAACTATTCCCAGGCAACGACGCCAAAAACTTGATGCGTGGTTTTGCAACCTTGCAAAAGGTTTTACTTCTCAAGGGATCTTGAGAAGCTTGCCATCCCCACCAGGAAGTGTACCTGACCGATGTAGTATAGTGAGTGGCAAGTACCGGGGGATTGATCGTTCTCTAGGGGAATAGTGTCGTTAGGATTGAAACTAATCTAACTAGGTATAGAGGTGAGGGATGATTCTTTTTGTATTTTTATGTTTTATGGAAAGCAAGTAAAATATCTCGGGTATTGGAAGAGTGGGTGGAATTAGTTGCTAGTCAACTAACCCAAATAACTACTAATGCAATAAAAATAAAATAACAAGAAAATAAAATTGGGGGAACTTCTTATATGGAGAAAACGTGTTTACTTAGATGATGAGGATCTAAACACACGCCTTGTGTTAGATAGATACTTTGAGTAATGCTAACAAGCACGCGGAATTTGCTTGCTAACACTTAGAAGATTGTTTGTGTGATGTATTGTGAATGAGAACAGTTGTGAGTAATGAACACAGTGGTTTAAACAAACTTGCAGCTTCAATATTATTAATGATATTAATACGAGTGATCTTAGCTATCACTAGGATTACACCTTGAAGCTTTTACAATTGATACGTACATCTAACCTTAACCTAGGACCTCCTTTTATAGGACAAGGAGTCCTTTACAAGATAAGTATAAACTTAAACGAATAAGATATTTACAAGATCTTTTCTATACTTATCAAATACAAAACAGTTATATAAATAGCAGTGGAAAGTATATGCACTAGCAGTGGTGATGGAGTTTCCACTGCTAGTGTATTCTGCAGCAGTGGTCTTCTTCCATGCTTAACAGTGGTAACTGTTAGTGTTATTCCCAACAATCCTCCCCTAAACTTATGATTTCTCTACAAATCAATAAGTTTCTTCAAATAATCAACTTCTTTGATGAGAGGGGGAATTCTTCCAAACACTTTATCTTCTCCTTAATGCAGCCATTTCCTTTCTACACTGATCATAGATTCTTTGAACCAGATCATTCACCACTTCAGTTCTTTCTTCACATCTAAGCTTGGTAGTAATCATAACATCCAAAATTCCAGCTCTAAGAGGATATTCTTTTTCAGCTAACATAAAAACATCCACTCCTTCTTGTGTTGAAATATGGTGAATATTGCAGGAATCATAAAATTTCCAAAGTGTTCCCAGATCATGAGCTTGAAACTTCCAAAACCTATCACTTGGATCAGGTACATATAATCTTCTGAAATGCACCCATAATTCCTTAGCTTTAACACTCTCAGGCTCTTCATGCCTGAACTTTGCTTGTACCAAACCCCATAAAGTATTTAAATCAGCTCTGTCACAAGACCTAACAAGATCTTCAAAATCTCTGTTCACCTCTGTATCTCCACCAACTCTGACAATCTTCCAAGCTTCTCCAAATTCATCTTCATGAATCTCCCAATCTGCTATTGGGTGTCTTGCTTGAAGTGGCTCCATGAAAAGGATCTCTGTGTCAATCATCACCATGTCATCAAGTTGCTCTGAAGTTAACTTCTCAGATTGAGACGCTTGTTATTGAACAACCTTTGTCTTCTTAGTGGCTTCAGGTTCAATGGTTGTACCTTTTCTTTTGTACTTAGGAAATCTTCTGGCCTCTTCTTAAGAATTCATTGGAACAAAGTCTTTATCCATTTTATAGATTCTGTAGTAGATACCCTCAATTTGATCATGTGATTTCCCTCTGAGCTGTGACATCTTCCATCCATCAACATTGCAAATATATCTCTTCAATTCTACAATTACTTGTGTTTTGGATGGTTGTCTTTGGCTTTTTCTGAGCCTTTTTGACTGAACTAATCATCTCTTGAAGTGCTTGGTCATTCTTCATTTGAATAAAGTCTGCTAGTTGAGCTGATCTTTGTTCTGAGGTTAAACTTTGATTTGCAACAAGCTCAATAGCTTTCTTCTTCACTTCAGGATTGTTGTCAATCATGAATTGAATCTCATCTTCAGTTGGTACATATGTGAACTCTGCCGAATTAACTTTTGGAACATTCTTAGTCAATTCTTGTTCATTTTGCAGTCTCTGAGCCTCCATAAAGCTAGCCACATCCAATTCATCCTGGACAGCTTTATCAGCCAATTCTTGATCTTGAATTTGTTGAGCTACCTGTGCATCATAATCTATCTGAGCAGCTTCTCTTGGCTTAACTACTCTTGGTTGCTCAGATTCTTCTGCTACCATTGGAGCTTTCCCTTTTACCTTCCTTTTTCTTTTAAGCTCTTCCTCTGTAGTGGAAACAATTTGACCAGCAGTGGGAACATCTACTTGTGTTATTCGAGAAGTCCATGGAATGCACATCCGCTTTGCACCAACCGGATGGTGTCGGATCGCAAGGGAGACACATTGGCACCTTGAGTAAACTCAATGGTGTTTCGATAGCCTTGGTGGCTAGGACTGGAGTATTCTCCTAAAGTGCATGCTCTAGGAGGTTGGTTTGGTTGTGGTGGGTTGGCGGGATCAAAGATTTTACTACTTTCCATTATGGCGGATGGTAATGGTTACTAACAAAGGAACAAAGAAAAAAGATAGACTAAAGAAAACCTAATAAAAATAAAATAAAAATCTCACTAGATAAGAATCTAATGAGTAGACCTAATAAAAATAAATTTCAACCTACGCAATAATTATTCCCCGGTAACGGCGCCAAAAACTTGATGCGTGGTTTTGCAACCTTGCAAAAGGTTTTACTTCTCAAGGGATCTTGAGAAGCTTGCAATCCCCACCAGGCAGTGTACCTGACCGATGTAGTATAGTGAGTGGCAAGTACCGGGGGATTGATCGTTCTCTAGGAGAATAGTGTCGTGAGGATTGAAACTAATCTAACTAGGTCTAGAGGTGAGGGATGATTCTTTTTGTATTTTTATGTTTTATGGAAAGCAAGTAAAATATCTCGGGTATTGGAAGAGTGGGCGGAATTAGTTGCTAGTCAACTAACCCAAATAACTACTAATGCAATAAAAATAAAATAACAAGAAAATAAAATTGGGGGAACTTCTTATATGGAGAAAACGTGTTTACTTAGATGATGAGGATCTAAACACACGCCTTGTGTTAGATAGATACTTTGAGTAATGCTAACAAGCACGCGGAATTTACTTGCTAACACTTAGAAGATTGTTTTGTGATGTATTGTGAATGAGAACAGTTGTAAGTAATGAACACAATGATTTAAACGAACTTGCAGCTTCAATATTATTAATGATAATAATACGAGTGATCTTAGCTATCACTAGGATTACACATTGAAGCTTTTACAATTGATACGTACATCTAACCTTAACCTAGGACCTCCTTTTATAGGACAAGGAGTCCTTTACAAGATAAGTATAAACTTAAATGAATAAGATATTTACAAGATCTTTTCTATACTTATCAAATACAAAACAGTTATCTAAATAGCAGTTGAAAGTATATGCACTAGCAGTGGTAATGGAGTTTCCACTGCTAGTGTATTCTGCAGCAGTGGTCTTCTTCCATGCTTAACAGTGGTAACTGTTAGTGTTATTCCCAACAATCCTCCCCTAAACTTATGATTTCTCTGCAAATCAATAAGTTTCTTCAAATAATCAACTTCTTTGATGAGAGGGGGAATTCTTCCAAACACTTTATCTTCTCCTTAATGCAGCCATTTCCTTTCTACAGTGATCATAGATTCTTTGAACCAGATCATTCACCACTTCAGTTCTTTCTTCACATCTGAGCTTGGTAGTAATCATAACATCCAAAATTCCAGCTCTGAGGGGATATTCTTTTTCAGCTAACATAAAAACTTCCAAAATCTATCACTTGGATCAGGTACATATAATCTTCTAAAATGCACCCATAATTCCTTAGCTTTAACACTCTCATGCTCTTCATTCCTGAACTTTGCTGGTACCAAACCCCATAAATTATTTAAATCAGCTCTGTCACAAGACCTAACAAGATCTTCAAAATCTCTGTACACCTCTGTATCTCCACCAACTCTGATAATCTTCCAAGCTTCTCCAAATTCATCTTCATGAATCTCCCAATCTACTATTGGGTGTCTTGCTTGAAGTGGCTCCATGAAAAGGATCTCTGTGTCAATCATCACCATGTCATCAAGTTGCTCGGAAGTTAACTTCTCAGATTGAGATGCTTGTTCTTGAACAACCTTTGTCTTCTTAGTGGCTTCAGGTTCAATGGTTGTACCTTTTCTTTTGTACTTAGGAAATCTTCTGGCCTCTTCTTCAGAATTCATTGGAACAAAGTCTTTATCCATTTTATAGATTCTGTAGTAGATACCCTCAATTTGATCATGTGATTTCCCTCTGAGCTGTGACATCTTCCATCCACCAACATTGCAAATATGTCTCTTCATTTCTGCAATTACTTGTGCTTTGGATGGTTGTCTTGGCTTTTTTTGAGCCTTTTTGACTTAACTAATCATCTCTTAAAGTGCTTGGTCATTCTTCATTTGAATAAAATCTGCTAGTTGAGCTGATCTTTGTTCTGAGGTTAAACTTTGATCTGCAACAAGCTCAATCGTTTTCTTCTTCGCTTTAGGATTGTTGTCAATCATGAATTGAATCTCATCTTCAGTTGGTACACATGTGAACTCTGCAGAATTAACTTTTGGAACATTCTTAGTCAATTCTTGTTCATTTTGCAGTCTCTGAGCCTCCATAAAGCTAGCCACATCCAATTCATCCTGGACAGCTTTATCAGCAAATTCTTGATCTTGAATTTGTTGAGCTACCTGTGCATCATAATCTATCTGAGCAGATTCTCTTGGCTTAACTGCTCTTGGTTGCTCAGATTCTTCTGCTACCAGTGGAGCTTTCCCTTTTACCTTCCTTTTTCTTTTAAGCTCTTCCTCTGTAGTGGAAACAATTTGACCAGCAGTGGGAACATCTGCTTGTGTTATTCAAGCATCTAGATCCACAAGCTCTATAGGATCATCTTGAACCACTTCCTCTGTTTGCTGTTGAGGAATTTCTTCTGTACTCTGAGTTTCTCCAACTGGTTCATCATAGCCCAAATCAACAATACCAAAATCTTGATCATCTTTAAAATTTAATCTCCTCCCCTGAGTATCAACACCTGTTTTCCTCCCCTGTTTGGGAGAATTACCCAAATCTGCACTAAAATCTTCAGAATCACCATCATGAGGTGAGGATGGAGATGAAATCACAATTTTAGCAGTTCTCTTCTTCTTAAACCCCTGCACTTCTTCCTTCAAGGATGTAATCTCAGCCTGTATACCTTGAATTTCTCTGGCATGTTGCTCTTTAGTTTGTGCCAGATCTTCCTCCAACAAGGCAACCTGCTTTGTTAATTTGGTTCTAGTGTCCATCAATTCATTTAGTTTCCCACTGCCCTTATCACTTCCAGCTGTATGACCTGCTGAGAGAGGTGAATCATGGGGCATAGGTTCAATGTCTTCCCTAGTTGGACTAGGAAGTAGTCTTGAACCACCACTGCTTGTGCCTAGACCAAAAGGTTCAGGAACATTTAGTGTTATGATGGGAGGAGTTGGCTGTTTTTGCCTCCTCTCATAAATGTGAGTAACTGGTGGGGTATAGGTTATAGATGGAACTGTGATTGTGGGTGTATGATGGGGTACAGCTGGCGNAGTTGGACTAGGAAGTAGTCTTGAACCACCACTGCTTGTGCCTAGACCAAAAGGTTCAGGAACATTTAGTGTTATGATGGGAGGAGTTGGCTGTTTTTGCCTCCTCTCATAAATGTGAGTAACTGGTGGGGTATAGGTTATAGATGGAACTGTGATTGTGGGTGTATGATGGGGTACAGCTGGCGTAACTGCACCTTCACCCTGTACCTAAGCAATTTTAGCAAGCATTTGAGGAAAAAGTGCATGTACTACCCTATTATAACCTTCTGAAGCCTTATCCATATTTTGAAAAACTTTTTGTTTAAGGCAAGGAATTTTGTAAATTCTTTTATGAGGTAGCAGTTGAAACTCATTTAGCACTGATTGTATAAATCTTGGGTATATCAAAAATTTGTAAGGACTCTTCACATTGCCAACCATGTTATTAAATAAAAACTTTGAAAAATTGAAAGTCCTATCTGTTGCCAAACAAACCAAAGGATAAGCCATTGTTGAACTAAATTGTTCATAAGAAGTTTTCTAGGACTTAGGCAATGTAACAGAGTATGTATGAAAAATCTCCATTGGGGGCAGAAACATCCCTTTTTGAAAGTAATATTTTTATCAGATGTATCATACCCCATAGTATGGATATGTTGGAGAATTTCTAGATTAGGTAATGTGATGATACCTCCTAAATCATTTAATTGGAGAATTCTCCTCAAGGATGATTCAGTAACATCAATAGTTACCCCATCCACTGTGGCTCTTTGAGCATCCACAGTTTCATGTGTGTCTCCATCTTCAATAGTGATGGCACTGAAAGTGTGCCAAAACTGTTTGATGTGAGAGACATAGATTGTGGGGTTTAGAGTTAAAGCATACCTTATGTGTGTAGCATTGAGAAAATCCACAATCTGGTGAAAAACTGGGCCACTCTTTTCATCTGACTTCTGCAAGTAGGCCACTTGGTTGAGTTCATCAACAAATTTTAAAGATGCCATGGAATATTTTGATAAAAGTATGATCGTGTGAGTATGAATTGAACGTGTAACAAGCCAATTGAGATTTGAAGATTTATACTGTTAGGGTTTGAGAGATATGCGCAAGAGAGAAATTATCTTTAGAAAGGATTTATCTTTAAGAAAAGAATAAAAGTAAATAAGTAAGTTGATAATTCTCAGAAATTAAACCCTATAAGTACGGACAAAATGGTTAATCTCAACGGCTAGTTAAAAAATTTGTTACTGACACAACAGTTGTAATGGCTAGTTCACCAGTGGTAAAATTTACACTATCAGTGGAAACTGTGAACTAGCAGTGGTAACTTTTTACAAAAATTTCTAAGAGCAATGGAAAAATAAAATTAGTTTAAAGGAAACTGCTCATATCATAGTTTTTAGCAAACTACCAGCTATCAACGGATTTGATATATCTTTACCATGAGCCATTTGCTATGAACTAGCCAACTCATAATCACAAAGAATATGGTGAGTTGATAACCGTATAGTTTTTGGTAAACTATCAACCATAAACGGATTTGATAAGTCTTTACCAGTAGCCGTTTGCTCTGGACTAGTTGATTCTTATGTTGATTAGACATGGTGAATCAATAACCATTTGTTGTGTGTCTCAGATACACACCTTTTATGATCAACTCCCAGCAATTTTGGTTATGAACCTGCATAAGTTAGTATAAAACCACAAATATTCAAACCAAAGTTGGATAACCAAAGTTACTTTTGACCAAGCCACTATTACTAAAAATATCTTCTTACGGTCAACCTGATATAGTAAAATATCACCAATATTAACTCCACCCACCAACCAAAAAGGTAAGTGTAATTACTCCTCTTGATGACCTCTTAGGGTTGACACTACCTATAAAAGAGTCTCGAATCATAAAGTAATCACATCAAACAAATTCCAAAATCTCAAGAAATCTTCAAATCACCACCATTAGCAGAAAAACAATGAGCTCCAACCCTGACACCATTGATATCTCATCTGACTCATCCTCCTCAAAGTCAGCACCTTCAGGATGGGCTAACTATTTTCCACCTTGTGCCTCAAGTTCAGTGACCAAGAAGTCAAAGAAAAGAGGTAAAGAACCAAGTGCTTCTGAAGATTTGCCTACGGTATCGGACATGTCAATGAAATAAAGACTTTTTGAGAAATTCAAAGGATAAAAAAGAACTTGTGCTATGGCTTTTGCGCGATTGTTACTTACGATATTTCTGTCTTCTCAATTTGACTCCTCCACCCTATGACTCTGACTCAAACTCCTCAGACCTGCCAAGCTATGCTCCAAGCTTCCATTCAGATGAGAAAGAGCCAGTTTGCTTAGCCATTGATGAGAATGCTGCAACATTGATGACGCGGGATTGCGACCACGCAACCGGTTTTACCTCTCAAGGGATCTTGAGAAGCTTGCAATCCCACCAGGCAGTGTACCTGACCGATGTAGTATAGTGTAGTGGTAAGTACGGGGGATTGATCGTTCTCTCACAGGGAATAGTGTTCGTCTAGGTATGAAAAACTACTCTAATAGGTCTAAGGATGAGGATGATTATTTTTTGTATTTTATATTTTTGAAAGCAAGTAAAATCTCGTTTGAAGGAGTGGGCGGAATTATTTGCTAGTCAACTAACCAAAAACTACTATTGCAAATAAAATAACAAGAAAATAAAAGGTTTGAAACTTATATGGAGACAAGTGTGTTTAGCTTAGATTTCACTACCCTAACGTTCTTGTTACGGTTAATTATGTGTGTATTAATTGCTGGCATGACGGGTTATTCCTTAATACCATTCGTTGTGTGGCGTATATTCCCTCAATTTCTTACTCACCCTATCGTGCTTAAGCTCCTAACTTCAACTCCGTATGTCGAGCTGTAGAAGCTCCAACATGGGATCATTAGAATTCGCCATGCATTAAATACACACCTAAACCTATGCGCATGTATTTTCTTAAGACGTTCAAGCAAGTTACCGTATAGGAGGTAGACAGTTCTAAGCCTAACATCGATAAACAATCATCCAATACAAGTAATAACACACCAACAACCAATAATCAATAGTTAGGTTTCATTAGATCTAAGCAAACACAAAATAAACCTAGCCTAGCATGTTAATTGAAAGGCAAGCATAAGATATAATTAACCAACACATAGACATATTGATTAATTTGAATGGAGATTTATCTTCAATTGAACATGGAAGAATCAAGGGTAAAAAACCCTTGAAAAAGCTGTCAAAATCGTCTAGGGTTTGTTCCCAAAAGTTGCACACTAATGAATTAAAAATAGAAAAGTATATATAGAGAATACATTCTGACGGCGTCAGCTTATACGCTCTGACGCCGTCAGCTCTCCGTCATTAGGGTTCTCGGATGGCCTAGATCTACTTCTGACGCCGTCACTTGCAAACTTGCTCTGGGTCGTCACTTGTTAGCTTTACACTTGACGACCTAAGAATATTAACACCTGACGCCGTCAGGTGTAAACATCTCAATTTCTTCTTAGGGCGTCACGTATAGTCTGAATCCACTCCTTTGTCTTGGTTGGCTGACGGCGTCACCTTGTGACTCTGACGCCGTCAGGAAGGATTTCCAGCATTCTTTTGAGACTTTGTCGTTTTCTTCACTTTATGCTCCAAAAACGTCCAAAATGATGTGTTTTCTAGAATTCTTCTCAAAAGTACCTAAAATGACAAAAGGAACGATTTAAGGCAATATTTGATCATATTAACACGAATTAGGGCTTAAATGACCCCCTAAAACGGGTACACTTTTCTCCTCATCAAATATCAAGTAGGAGGAACCCAAAGCCAAAACCAGCCAAACAGGTGCTAGGTCTTCCTTCTCCAAAGGTGTGGGATGCTATGCAGAACCAAGCCAAAGGAGTGCACAAGACCATGCCTGGCTTGTAGATAAAGGGGCAAAGTAGTTGGTTTAGGTTGTCTTTTGTTATTTTGATGCAATGAACCACTGCTTATGTAATGAAACTATCCTTTAATGAATAAATCGCAAGTTTCACTTTTCATTGAGGTGATAGTGGTTGACTTTAGTTTCTGCAAAATTGTTAGTAGACAAACAATATACAAAAGTATGCAAGCATATACAACAATGAACAGTACAAAAATCCTCCCCTCAACACCAAAGACTATTAGACATCAAAAGTTTAAGGGTTTAACATTCCAATACCTGTTACCAGGTACCGAAACCTTCCCACATCAAGACCTTTTGTTAATAAATCAATATAGTTATCATCAGTGTGAATTTTGATAACTTGAATTAACTTTTTCTCATAAAAATCTCTTATAAAATGATGTCTAATCTCAATATGCTTAGTTTTAGTGTGTTAAACAGGATTTTTAATTATGCAAATTGTACTGCTATTGTCAATATAAATAATGGTGTTCATAAAATTGTACCCATAGTCCAATAATTGGTTTTGAAGCCATACGACTTGAGCACAGCAACTTGCAGCAGCCACATACTCTGCCTCAGTTGATGAAGTTGCCACCATTGCTTGCTTCTTGCACTGCCATGACACCAATCTACACCCAAGAAATTGGCATCCACCTGTTGTTGATTTTCTATCCAAGCTTGCACCAGCATAATCACTATCTGAGTATGTAACCAACTCCATAGGAGATTCCTTAGGATACCATAATCCCAAATGAGGATATGCTTTGAGATATTTGAAAATCTTCTTCACAACAGTCAAGTGAGATATCTTGGGAGTGACCTGAAACCTTGCACAAGCACATACTGCAAACATAATGTCTGGCCTTGATGAAGTGAGATACATCAAAGAACCAATCATTGACCTATAAGTATGTACATCAACTGCTTCTCCACTATTTTCCTTCAAAAGCAGATGTGTAGTCTTGTCTGCAGGTGGGCTAGAGGACTTAGCATCAGTGATTTTGAACTTCCTTAGAATCTCAGCCACATATTTGTCTTGATTGATAAAAATACCATCTGGCCTTTGTTGTACTTGAAGTCCCAAAAAGAATGTGAGCTCTCCTATAGAACTCATTTGAAACTCATCTTTCGTTAGCTTCTCAAATTCTTTGCACATCTCTTGCTTTGTAGAGCCAAAAATAATATCATCAACATAAACTTGAACCAGTAAGATATCACCCTTGTCTTTCTTGATGAACAAAGTTTGATCAATTTTGCCTCTATGAAACCCATTAGTCATAAGATAATTTGCAAGGGTTTCATACCATTTCCTTGGAGACTGATGTCGACCATACAAAGCTTTGATCACTTTATACACTTTGTTTGGATGGTCTGGATCTTCAAAACCTGGAGGTTGTGAAACATACACCTCCTCATCAATTTGCCCGTAGAGAAAGGCACTCTTTACATCCATTTGATAGACTGTGAAGCCCATAAAGGATGCATAGGCTAGAAAAAGCCTAATAGCCTCAATTCTTGCAACTGGGCAAACACTTCTTCATAATCAATACCCTCCTCCTGAGTGTATCCTTGTGCCACAAGCCTAGCCTTACTTCTAATGACAATTCCTCTTTCATCTTTCTTGTTTCTGAACACCCACTTGGTACCAATTACCTTCATACCTTTAGGTAAATCAACAAGCANTAGAGAAAGGCACTCTTTACATCCATTTGATAGACTGTGAAGCCCATAAAGGATGCATAGGCTAGAAAAAGCCTAATAGCCTCAATTCTTGCAACTGGGCAAACACTTCTTCATAATCAATACCCTCCTCCTGAGTGTATCCTTGTGCCACAAGCCTAGCCTTACTTCTAATGACAATTCCTCTTTCATCTTTCTTGTTTCTGAACACCCACTTGGTACCAATTACCTTCATACCTTTAGGTAAATCAACAAGCACCCAAACTTTCTGAATCTTAAATTGAAGCAATTCCTCTTGCATTGCCTCTACCCAGCTTTCATCTTCAAGTGCCTTGAACACATTCTTTGGTTCCATTTGTGATAGAAAGCACATAAATAGACATTCATTCTTGCCTTCATGGTTCTTGGATTCATAAACTTCACTGATAAAGCCATGAATATCAGCCATTTGTGTCTGTCTTCTTGTCTTCACTCCAGATTGTACATCTCCTATCACATTTTCAAGTGGATGTGTCTTGTGTATTGTGGTTTGGGGAGTTTGAGGAACTGCACATGCAATAGGCATATTGGATATTTCAACATTAATGGCTTGGGCTTTCTGAGAAATTGAAGTTACATTTTCCACATTTGGTACAGCAGTGGAAACTTCTGGCCTAGCAGTGGAATCAGCATTTCCACTGCTTTCAGGATTCTCTTTGTTTTGAGTGTTCAAAGCACATTTCCATCACCTTCTTTTCCAGCATCATTAGAAGGTTGTGAATCTCCAATCTTTGAGACAAAATCATCACTTGCAAAGTCCCAAATTGGCATAATGATTTGATCTTGATCATCCTCTTGATCCTTGCTTGGTTCATCATCATCAACAAATTCTTCTGAACCTGCAAAATCATTAGTACCTGTACCTGCAGAAATAGGTACATAATTCATAGTATGGGTTAGAGTCTCAAGATCAAACAACCATTCTGGACCTGTACCTGCAACATAGGTCTATTTTCTAGAAACTCAACATGAAGATTTTCTTCTATCTTTTTGGTCCTTAACTTGTATACCCTAAAGGATTTACTAACCATAGAGTACCCAACAAAGTAGCCTNAGAGTCTCAAGATCAAACAACCATTCTGGACCTGTACCTGCAACATAGGTCTATTTTCTAGAAACTCAACATGAAGATTTTCTTCTATCTTTTTGGTCCTTAACTTGTATACCCTAAAGGATTTACTAACCATAGAGTACCCAACAAAGTAGCCTTCATCTGACTTTCCATCAAATTTACCCAGATGATCTATGATATTGAGAATAGTGACATGACATCCAAATGGTCTCATAAAATCTAAGGCAGGTGTTCTACCTCTAAATAATTCATAAGGTGTCTTGTTCTTTGTTTTTACCACTAAAACCCTGTTCTATACATAGCAAGCAGTGTTAACTGCTTCAGCCCAAAAAGTGATTGGCAATTTAGAATTAGCCAACATGGTTCTAGCAGCCTCTATCAGTGTCTTATTTCTCCTCTCAGCTACACCATTCTGCTGAGGAGTTCTAGCTACACTAAATTCTCTTTTAATACCTTTTTCTCTGCAAAAATCATCCATAACTCTATTCTTAAACTCTGTCCCATTGTCACACCTGATAATTTTAACTTTCTTATATCAATTTGGTTTTCTATTTCTGTTACAAAAGTCTTAAGAATACCAGTTGTCTCATCCTTAATTCTAAGAAAGAAAACCCATGTAAACCTACTAAAATCATCAGTCACAACAAGACAATCCTTCTTAAGATTTATGCTACTCACAGATGTAGGACCAAACAAGTCCATATGCAACATATAAAGTGGGTGAGCAATAGAGTTAAAAGCCTTTGTTTTGCAAGAAGCTCTGTGTTGATTGCCTTTAAGACATGCAACACAGGTTTGGTCATTTTCAAATCTTTTCTGAGGTAAACCTCTTACCAAACCATCTTTAACAATTTTATTTATGGTTTTAAAGTTTATGTGACTAAGTCTTCTATGCCATAGCATGGACTCATCCAATGTGGCCTTTGCAATTAAGCAAGTAAAATCATCTTTAGAAACAATGTTCTTCATATCAAAACTGTATAAATTGCCTTGTCTAGGAATTTTAAGAAGTGCCTGACTTTCATTAGGCATCTGAAAGTCCTTGTTAAGTACAAAACATTCATTTTCAGTAAAAAGAACTTTGTTTTTCTTGTCACAGATTTGTGACACACTAAAGAGAATGTACTTTAGCTCTTTTACATAGTACACAGGTTCAAAGTCCAAGTTTCCAGTTCTGATTGTACCTTTACCAGAAACTTTACCACCAACTCCACCTCCAAAGCTGGCAAATTGTCCATCTAAAGGTTTGAAATCTGTGAGATAGGACTTGTTGCCAGTCATGTGCCTTGAACATCCACTATCTAAATGACCTTGATCTTCTATTTTAGTCTTAGGATGTCCCTGCACATAAAATAAAGGAGTTAGTTTCTTTTGGACACCCAAGCCATGATTGACTTGGATCTGCCTCGTCTATCAATATAATTATATCTATCAAAGGTCATTGATACACCATTGGGATTGGTTGAGGAGATAATTCCTTTTGGTTTCCATTCCCAACGTGCTGAGGCCTTCACCGCATTTCCAATTTTTACCCTGTTCTTGTTTACAACATTAGTAGTGGGAATTTTTGACTGGTAGTAGAAACTGCTGGCTTATAAATTTTAGCTTTAGGTACCCACTTTTGGTTATAAATAGCCTTTTTCTCATAAAGGGTCCTTTTTCCTGTTTTTGTAGATTTAACAAAAGTTGTTTTTGGTTTTGCACTTGAAACAGGTGATTTTGGGTAAGCAGTGTTAACAGTTTTAACAGTGGATAAAGATTTAAGTCCACTTCTTAATTGAACTGCTCTGGGAATCATGTTGCTGTGTGTATGAGGGTGAGAATATGTTTGAAAAGCATTTTGGTTCATCCTTTTGTTCCCAAAAACTTCCCTTCTTCCCACATGGTAGTCACATTTAGCATGCAGATGGTCAAAACTACCACAGATATGACATGCTTTATTATTCATTACAAAATCACTACCAAGTTGTTGAGACTTTAGATGATTCCATCTCCTCTGATTACCCCTAGGAGCTGGTGACTTGTTCCTATACATCTCAGCATATCTTACAGTTTGCCTAGGTTGATTTGATTGTTTTCTAGGTTCCACTGTATTAACTTTAACATCATTGGGAGTAGAAGTTTCTACACTTATTTTCACACTTTCATCCACTAGAGATGAATCATTAGCACTCTCAAAAGCATCAGTCTCATGCTTAACCTATTCATTACTAGCATTCTTCACAAATTTGGGAGGGCCATATTCAAGGATTGGTTCCTGAAACTCTTCTAACCCTGTATGTGCTAGGTCAATGCCTGGAGGTAATGGAACACCTCTTAGTGGTGGAGGTACAGTATTATATCCTACACCTGACTTAGCTTTATTCACAATCTGTGCTTCCCAAATCTTATAAATTCCCTCAGATTGATAAGCTAAAGTATCAACAGTTATTTTGACATTATCATTCATCTTTTTAAGTTTCTCTAACTCATCTCTAAGGGCCTCATTAACAGCAATATAACAGTCTAAATCTCTTTTTAACACTGCAATATCATCATTGTATTTAGACTCATTTGCTCTATAATGCTCTATCTGATTTTCTAACACTGATAAGCCTCTTTTATGATTAGACAAATTATAGTTAGAATCTAGCAACTCTCTTGTTTGAATTTCTAAAAGTTCCCTAAGTCTTTCACACTCTTTTAAAGCTTTACAAGATTTAGAACAACTTTCAAAATTATGTACCTCTGAATCAGAGAAAGCCATTAGAGCAAACTCTGTGGCAACCAAAGCAGCATCTTCAGGTTCTTCTTCTTCATTAGCCATATAGCTCCAATCATAGCTAACACCATCAATGGCTAACATAGCTTTTGGCTCTTCCACAGATGCCTCCTTCTTCTTCTCCTGCTTGTACCAAGTAGCTTCTCTTGCCTTCCTAGACCTTCTGCACTCTCTTGCAAAGTGTCCCAGCTTATGACAGTTGAAACATTCCACCTTTTTCTTGTCAAAGCCTACAGTTTCAGTGCCATTTATAGTAATTGGTCTTCCAGTCTTTTTCTAGAACTTCTTAGCTCTCATGCTAAGAAGTGCAACCTGCCACTTGATATCTATCTCTTCCAAATCATCATCATCTACATGTTCCAAATCTTCATGAGTTAGAATTGAACCACTGACTTGGGTTGAGATGAAAGCATAGAAGGTAGGATCTCCAAGTCCAGCAACCTTCTTTTTGGAGCTACCAGTGGTAACACTTGCATTACCAGTGGAAATAGAAGGACTAGCAGTGGAATCATCATCATCACTATCATCATCAGAGCTATCAACAACTGAGGATGATAGAAGTGCCAAACTTCCAAAACTTGAGCTCAGCTTACCAGCCTTCTTCAACCTTTGTTCAATGATCTTAAAGTTATTATAAAGATCATTGAGCTTCATTGTTTCAATCTCTGGTTTGTTTTCCCAGACTATCACATTGGTTTGAAACTCTGAAGGCAAACTTCTCAAGAACTTGAGATTGAGGTCTTTTTTGTCTACCTCAATGCCAAATACAGTTAGCTGTGTCACAATCTTCTGAAGTCTAGTGAAGATACTATCAATAGATTCATTGCTAGATGCAGAAAAGTTTTCATAATTCTGCTTCAACAATGTTTTCTGAGTTTTCTTGGTAGCATCATTACCACCAAATACTTGACAGCTTTCTTCCAACAATTGCTTAGCAGTGGTGTACTTGCTAAAAGCAATGATCTAATCCTTGGGAAGAGTCATTAGAAGCAAGCTTCTAGCCTTCATGTCATTCTTCTTCTGTTGCCTTTCTTAACTTGTAACTGGACCAGAATTAAGCTTCTGAACCACCTTGCCATCAACTGTTGCAGAAGAAGTACTAGGCTTGAATGAATCACCAATCATGATGACTTCCCACAGAGCATAGTCTTGTACAAGATAGTACTGCTCTATCATGATCCTCCACATCTCAAACTCATTGAGCTTGAGCTTTGGAAGCCTTGCTGCAACATTGGATTGATTGTTCTCCATCTCCATTGGATTTGCTGAAGTTAGTGAATTATCTCTTTGGATCTTCTAATTCAAAGTATCAGAACCTGTCTCTGATACCACTTGATGAGGATCTAAACACACGCCTTGTGTTAGATAGATACTTTGAGTAATGCTAACAAGCACGCGGAATTTACTTGCTAACACTTAGAAGATTGTTTGTGTGATGTGTTATTGATGAGACGAAAAATGTTACGTTTTTAGGGGTCGGTTTGAGTCCTAATTCGTATGTTTTTGGTTTGGATTTCACCCAAAGTCGTTTCTTTTCTCATTTTAGGTACTTTTGAAGGGAAAATCTCAAAAGAAGCATTTTCGGGCGTTTTCGGAGTGAAAAAGTGCGGAAAACAACAAAAACTCAAAAGACCTTAAAGATTACAGAAGGTGACGCCATCACACTCTACAAGGTGACGCCGTCAGGAACAAGTGAAGTCCAGAATTGGAAAAATACTCGTGACGGGCCAGAGAGTTCGTAGTGCAAATTGGTGACGCCGTCAACCAAGGCCGTCAGATCTGGAACCAGCAATTATGACCACGTCAATCAAGGCCGTCAGGAAACCCTAATCGCCGAGCTGACGACGTCACCTATTGGGCTGACGCCGTCAGCCCGCGTTTTCTATATATATAGAACGATTTTTCTTTATTTTAGATAACCTAGTGGAACTTTAGACGAATTTTGGAGTGGAGAACTTTAGGGTTAAACCCTAGTACGTGTATTACAGACCTTAGAGGGTATCCTAACCCCTCTAACTTGCATGTTTAATCCAAGATAAGTCTTTATTCATACAATATGTCTATGTGTTGTGTGATTTATGCTTGTGCTTGTCTTTCTTTCAACATGCTAGGCTAATTTACTTTGTGTTTGCTTAGATCTAATGAAACCTAACTATTGATTATCATGTGATGTGTATGTTGTGATTGTATTTGGGTGAATGTTTCATCTACGTTAGACTAGAGAAAACTGGCTAATCTCCTATACGGTAACAAGCTTGAACGTCTTTAGAAACGTGAATCGTATGTGCGTTATCGATTTTAAGGTAGTATTTCATGCATAGGTTGCTATCGGTGAGCTCATGATAGGATGCTTGACGTATCGTCATAGAGTGAGGTAGGAACTTATAGAGTTAGGGAATTGAACGCACTCCCTACGACTTGTTAGGAATACACCCGTCATCCACGCAAACTCAACATACTAATTACATGGTAAAAGATAGTTAGGGAGTAATGAAATCTAAGTAAACACTATTCTCCCACCATTGTTTGTCCCAAAACCAAAAAAATACAAAAATATAAGTAGCTTAGAAGTAGATAACTTGGGTTAGTTGATTAGCAACTAATTCCGCCCTATCCTGCAAAACCAGAGATTTTACTGCTTTCATAAAATATAAAAATACAAAAAGAATCTTCTTCCACCCTTAGACCTAGATTAGAGTAGCCTTTAGCCTAACGAACACTATTCCCTGCGAGAGAACGATCAATCCCCCGGTACTTGCCACTACACTATACTACATCGGTCAGGTACACTTCCTGGTGGGGATTGCAAGCTTCTCGAGATCCCTCGAGAGGTAAAACGTAGTGCGTGTTGCAATCCACGCGCATCAGTTATGAATGAGAACAGTTGTAAGTAATGAACACAGTAGTTTAAACAAACTTGCAGCTTCAATATTATTAATGATAATAATACGAGTGATCTTAGATATCGCTAGGATTACACCTTGAAGCTTTTACAATTGATACGTACATCTAACCTTAACCTAGGACCTCCTTTTATAGGACAAGGAGTCCTTTACGAGATAAGTATAAACTTAAACGAATAAGATATTTACAAGATCTTTTCTATACTTATCAAATACAAAACAATTATCTAAATAGTAGTGGAAAGTATATGCACTAGCAGTAGTAATGGAGTTTCCACTGCTAGTGTATTCTGCAGCAGTGGTCTTTCTCCATGCTTAACAGTGGTAACTATTAGTGTTATTCCCAACAATATATTTCCTTACTCCTTATTTATCTTTTCTTGATTAATTGGTTTGTCACAATTGCATGGGTGAAGGGTTGCATTCCTTAATACCATTCGTGGGGCCGTGTACGATCTTCCCCAACTCTATAAGCTTCTGTCTCTTCCTATGACGACACTTTTAGTATCCTATCATGGCCTTATTAATAGTCACTTATGCATTTAATACAACCAATAAAACCGTAGTACACATTCGATTACGTTTCTTAAGACGTTCAAGCAAGTTACCGTATAGGAGGTTAGCCAGTTTTCTTAAGCCTAACATTAAAATCAATCACCCACAACAATTAATGACAAACCAACAACCAATAATCAATAACTAAGTTACATTAGATCTAAGCAAACACAAATAAACCTAAGCTAGCATGTTAAAAGAAAGAAAAGCATACATGTAATCAAACAACACATAAACATATTGAATGATTAAAGGATAACTTATCTTCAATTAAACATGGAAGAAAGTAGGGGTTTGAAATCCTTACAAAAGCTGCAAAATCGTCTAGGGTTTAGTGCCACAAGTTCTCTCCAAAAGGGTTCTCTTTTAATGAATGAAAAATCGAAAATATATATAGAATCTTTAATCTGACGGCGTCACCTTTTGGGTTGTGATGCCGTCAAGTCACCGTCCTAGGGTTTCTTGATTGCCTAGATCCACTCTTGACGCCGTCTGGCATAAATATGTTCTGGGCCGTCTCTCTTTGCAATAACACGTGACGGCCTTGGCAAATTATAACGTGACGCCGTCACGTGTAAACCTCCAAAAATCTTTCTAGCGCGTCAAGTGTAAAATAGCTATCCACCTTTTGATCAACAAGTGACGGCGTCACCTTGTGAAACTTGACGCCGTCAGGTACTGTTTTCAGCTTGAATTCTTGACTTTGTCGTTTTCTTCACTTTTTGCTCCAAAAACGGCCAAAATGCTTCCTTTTCCAGAATTCTTCTCAAAAGTACCTAAATTGACAAAAGAAACGATTTAAGGTAATAATTGATCATATTATCATGACTTATGGCTTAAATGACCCCTTAAAAGCGTAACAAATTTCTCCTTATCATTAACTAATGCTTAGGGAATAAGGGGAGAGTTTTGCTTAGAGTTTAGGTTAACAAGTGAGGCAAATAATGAACCAAGGGGTTTATTATATAGCCTAAACTTAGCTTAACCTCCAAGCTAAACATAAAAACCCTAATGTACTTCTAGAATACACTATGGCCACCCCCATTAGCCTTTCCCCATAGGTTTCCCATGTGTTTGGGATAAATACAAATTAACAAGTCCATTACCTTTAATTTGTAGGCCTATTAGTTAATTAGATGGACTAACGGCTTAATTAACAACCGTTAATTATTTTCGTGAACTATTAATTATTATAATTAATACATTTACTATAAATACATTAATTACACTAATTAAAAGCATATCGTCAACATATACATTCGTGCCCCCAATAGGCTTACGTATTTCTAGTCTTATAATTACCAATTACGATTTGAGCATTACCAATAGCTCCCACTGTCAAATTTCATAATCACCGTAACTTATACATGCAATGGTAAGCGTCTAGCAATACGACATTGCTCCTAGGAATACCTGAGTGCGGTTTCATAAAACGCCTCAGTGTAAATGGTTTATTATTAAACATCCTTTTGTTTTAGATACTCGTTAAATTATGGTTATGGATCAAAGTCATTCCATATTTGTTTAATATATTCTGTTTCTCGTTTTAGATATTAATCAAGATTACCAAACGTAAACAAGCAATATTTTGACTTACATTTGGGCATGACCATGCAAACATCTGATTAATTCAGCGAGGGGCCCAGTTGTATCATACTCCATAAGACAAGTGGATGAACAAATTCTATTTTGATTGCAAATGTCGTTCATGTGCTTCACATCACTTCTGAAAATAGCATTTATAACTACCTTGTTCAAGACAACGTTTAACTATAATCAAGAAAAGATATCCTCACATGCAAGACCTACTTGCATCTCAAGTCTAAGGACGAGTAAAAATAACCACTTGCGAGATTTCACTTAATAACGTCGATCCATAAAGTGATAACTAGTAGGGTGGGGTAATCCAATATCCATAGCACGTGGATAACATATGAGTTTTGCGGACACATGATGCAGGTTTTACCGACCAGGTTTTAATATTTATAAAGTCTCGTCTACCTAAGGTCTACCTAATGCACTATCAGGCAGTGTACCTGGTCGTGTGAGGTAAAGCTAGATGGTAAAGCCGAGGTCGTCCCAAGACCTATGCGTATGGAAATTATCTAAGCTTAGTGTTACGTTTAAAATGGGTTTTTATGATTGAAACAATTAATTAAACTAATAAAAGTAAATAACGACAAGCAAGTAAATAAATGAAGAGAAATCAGTAGGGAGAAGCAGTGTTAACCTAATTACTACTCTTGTTATTATCATAACAAGTTTTCTAATTAATGCATCCTATCGTTTTGTCTGGGGATTAAATTCATTAGACTCAGATGGTCAAATCGCCTAACCTATCTTACACCTTGTCATATTATCAAAAAATTTAAATTGCAAGAGTTCATCGGTCGGCGTGAACCTACGAGATGCAAGAGTCTTTAAGTACCTCTACTAACTTGGACTAGTCTAACGGGATGCGGGTATTGGTCACATCTTACATCCCCTCTAACTCTTTAAGCACATCTAATTGGTAGGTGGTCCTATGATCAATTCGCACGCGTATGGTGATATTTCTACCACCAAGTCACACCCTTATCGGCTATGGGTCCTATGGTCACTTCTCCAAGCCTCAAAGGAACTACCAATCATCTATACAACCAAAGCTATAGTGTCTCAAGACTCGCCAAAAAAGTATACAAACAAAACGATAATACATGCGAGAAAACTAAGTCATCGTAATAACAATTTCATAACAAGGCTAACACCAAGAGGTGTTTAGCCACTCATATTAATAAATGCATAGAGTAATATGTTCAACATTGTCTGTAACACTTCAAAAAATTTCATGTCATTCATTTTAATATTTTATTATTTAACTATGCTATTTTTAAATAATTAACTTCGTCGGAAGTTAACCGCGTACGTCGTAACACGTACCCACAATTTTTTCGGACTCACTTTTATAATAAATTATATTTATTATTNACTTAAAAATAAAACATAATAAATATAACCTCCTTTTCTTTTCTTGTTTACATCGAACTTCCTGCTCTCTCTCTCTTGGGGTGATCGACATCAACAACAACAACATCATCATCATCAATTTTTTTTCCATCATCTCCATCAATTTTATACATCATCTCCATCAAGAATTGAATCTAGAGTCATTCATAACCTTGTGTTTAACTTCAATCCAATCAAGGGTGTGATTAATTACGAATTTCGTGGGTTTATTGGAGAGGTTATTGCATGTGTTCATCTTGTTTTTGTAAGTTGTTGAAACATTTTTTTTCATACCTCTTTGTTATATTATTATGTATTGTTTATTTTCACTATTTTGGAATCCATATGAATGTGTGTATAATAGTTTTGAGCTAAAGAAATTGTTTGTTTAATGAGTTAGATGATGGGGAGTAGGATTGGTGATACTTTTGTGAAGTTGCGATGTTGATTTGATGAAGTTTCAATAAAAATTATAAGTTTTGAAATAGTTAAATTCTTGCAGAAATTTTGCCGCCTCGTTAGGACGTCGTGAAAATATTTTCATAAAATTTAGGTTTCGAAATATGTTAGTATTCGTCGAGATGATCGTTTTAAAAAAAATGGACCCGTAACTCTTAAAAACGAAGTTTTTATGGTGATTCAAAAATGGGAAAAAAATTCTTATATGTAAATTCTGCACTTTTGAAAATGGGTAATTTCTGGCAGAACTGAAATGGGTTATTTCGGACACCTTCTGACCCGTTTCGGCCTTCGGCCAAAATACGAAAGTTGTCCGAAACGACGTTTTTAGTCTACCTCTAGGAATTGGGGTGTGAAAGTGCGAAAATGAGGGTGATTTTGATTAAAATCAGTTCTACATTTTTCTTTAAAAATGACAGCACTTGTTTTATAAAAGTGAGCTGATGCAGTTTTTAAGCGAGGTTTTGAGCCTTTTCTGGTCCGAACCAGCCTTCCGTTAAAACATGAAACTTGCTTAGTTTGATGATTTACATAAAAACTCATGGAATCTTGGTATGAAAATGCTAGACGATAGGAAATTTTTGGGGTTAAAGTGGGTGATTCGTCTTTTCGGAAAAGTAGTCATACTTGCTGATTTTTGGTTAAAATTGGGTTTTTGAGCTTCTTTGAGCTCGTTTGAGCTCTAGAAACTTTAACGAATATTATTAGATGACTAATAACATGTTAGTGTGCGTTTGGCGATGTCTAAAAATGGTAAGTTCGTGTTCAAGTCATATATACACATATATAACTTATAAAGTGGAGTGTTTGGATAAAAACTTGGTAAGCTAGTGTTGTCGGGGAAATGATCATTACTATGGGTTATTTACGTTCTAAATTTCTAAACTTTCCAGAAATGGAAACTCTTAAAATAGAAACCTTCTAAAAATAAAAACTTTCTAAAAATAGAAATTTTTTCAGAAAAGTGTCGTAACTTAATTGCGAATAAGATACATTCCTAGAAGCTTGATTTTACTAAATTAGGTCATACACACATATGGATTCTACTACACTTTATTTTATATACGACTTATGTGTCACTTTATATATATTTCATTCTTCTTATAACGCCATTATTATAGGTCGCGACTAAGACTTCATGCCTTCATTCTTTTCTTCGTTGATATTCATATTCTCACCGTTGTGCTGTGCTCCTTGATTATCTGCTTATGTTGGTTGCTCATTCACTTCGAGGGGAGTTCATAGCCTCGC
>LBNU01000422.1:47541-69398 GCA_014162995.1 Artemisia annua
ACAATAATAATTAATTTTTATATTTAATTATCATAAAATATTTTAATAAACATATTAAAATAAGTTATTTATTATTTTATAAAAACGTTTTCCGTAAACGCAAATTTTCGGGTTTCTTTTGTATTTTTACGGACCAAGCATACCCGTGATACCGGGTATACACTTAAAAATAAAACATAATAAATATAACCTCCTTTTCTTTTCTTGTTTACATCGAACTTCCTGCTCTCTCTCTCTTGGGGTGATCGACATCAACAACAACAACATCATCATCATCAATTTTTTTTCCATCATCTCCATCAATTTTATACATCATCTCCATCAAGAATTGAATCTAGAGTCATTCATAACCTTGTGTTTAACTTCAATCCAATCAAGGGTGTGATTAATTACGATTTTCGTGGGTTTATTGGAGAGGTTATTACATGTGTTCATCTTGTTTTTGTAAGTTGTTGAAACATTTTTTTTCATTCCTCTTTGTTATATTATTATGTATTGTTTATTTTCACTATTTTGGAATCCATATGAATGTGTGTATAATAGTTTTGAGCTAAAGAAATTGTTTGTTTAATGAGTTAGATGATGGGGAGTAGGATTGGTGATACTTTTGTGAAGTTGTGATGTTGATTTGATGAAGTTTCAATGAAAATTATAAGTTTTGAAATAGTTAAATTCTTGCAGAAATTTTGCCGCCTCATTAGGATGTCGAGGTTTTGAGCCTTTTCTGGTCCGAACCGGCCTTCCGTTAAAACATGAAACTTGCTTAGTTTGATGATTTACATAAAAACTCATGGAATCTTGGTATGAAAATGCTAGACGATAGGAAATTTTTGGGGTTAAAGTGGGTGATTCGTCTTTTCGGAAAAGTAGTCATACTTGCTGATTTTTGGTTAAAATTAGGTTTTTGAGCTTCTTTGAGTTCGTTTGAGCTCTAGAAACTTTAACGAATATTATTAGATGACTAATAACATGTTAGTGTGCGTTTGGCGATGTCTAAAAATGGTAAGTTCGTGTTCAAGTCATATATACACATATATAACTTATAAAGTGGAGTGTTTGGATAAAAACTTGGTAAGCTAGTGTTGTCGGGGAAATGATCATTACTATGGGTTATTTACGTTCTAAATTTCTAAACTCTCCAGAAATGGAAACTCTTAAAATAGAAACCTTCTAAAAATAAAAACTTTCTAAAAATAGAAATTTTTTCAGAAAAGTGTCGTAACTTAATTGCGAATAAGATACATTCCTAGAAGCTTGATTTTACTAAATTAGGTCATACACACATATGGATTCTACTATACTTTATTTTATATACGACTTATGTGTCACTTTATATATATTTCATTCTTCTTATAGCGTCATTATTTTAGGTCGCGACTAAGACTTCATGCCTTCATTCTTTTCTTCGTTGATATTCATATTCTCACCGTTGTGTTGTGCTCCTTGATTATCTGCTTATGTTGGTTGCTCATTCACTTCGAGGGGAGTTCACAGCCTCGCTTTTACTCATTTAAATTGTTTATAAACCTCGCGAGGGGGATACATGCTAGTTTTACAAACTGAATACAAGTAGTTTTTGGTATGCTTGATCCGATTACATGATTATATACATTGAGTATCTCTTGCCAATTAAGTCCCCATCATGAACCGTTAATTTTGTGTGAACGCTAGTATTATGAATATGCATATTGGGCATTGACCAGCCTGGCCGAATGGGTAGCGCCCATCTTTCAACGGTCACATAATATTGAGAATATGTGGTAAATGGCAAATATTACCCTACCGGGGCAAATGATAAAACTAGGTTAAGGTTCGGTTTCATGAGCTCAATGCTTTATATCTTATTTCCCGACTTGTATTTGTTACATGTCAACTTAATTATGGGCGTATAACAACGTAGCCCATCGTATTTTAAACTGAATTATCTTGTATTCAACTGATTACTTACTAAACTCTATGAATTCACTCAACCTTTGTGTTGACTTTTTAGCATGTATTTTCTCAGGTCCATAAGTGGCTTAAGCTTGGATGGGCGGCGCAAAGAAATGGATATCTACTTGATGGCTCATGTTTAATAAAATTTTCATTCGATAATGACTTAAACTTTTAAATTTATGTATTTCTAAACTTATGTTAAAACTTTTGGGACCTCAACTCTGTAAATTATCGAATGTGAAGTTTTAAAAACGACTTTGTTTTAAAGTTGTTTACTATACTTGTACTATGTGACTGATAAATAGCACCCCATGTTGTATTCCGCTGCGTTCCGAAAATGGGGGTGTTATATTGTGAATGAAAACATAAATCAAATACAGGAATTAAATATGAATAAACTTATGATTGAAGCGTGATTCCTCCCTTGGAAGTGACTTGTATGCAAGTGGAATTACGTTCTCCTTGCTCCCTGAATTCCTCTGGACTTCTGTGTGGTGGAGTGGTATGGAGTGAATGATAAAATTAGGAATTTAGGGCTGGTATTTATAGTGCCCGACTTTGCTACGACGTAGTCCTAAGGTTGACTACGCCGTAGCCTTTGTAAATCTTAACTACGTCGTAGCTTGATAAGTGCTACGTGCGTAGTTCTCCTGCTGGCACCTTCTACGGCGTAGTTATTTGGGGAACTACACCGTAGTTTCTTCAAGGATCACGGATGTTTCAACACTGTTTGATTTGGGACCTACGACATAGCTTGAATAGTTGCTACGCCCATAGAAGTCTTGCTGGATAAACTACGTCGTAGTCACAAAGTTGACTACGCCGTAGGTCTTGGTAAACTTCATACTGGTCTTCTGAGAGAGCTACAACGTAGGCATAATAAACCTCTACGCCGTAGTTAGTGCAGAAAGTGCATACCTCAATATTCTTCATATAAAATCTTCCATTTCCGCGTTTCTTCGTTCCTTTGCTCATCTTTGTCCTGAAAACAGAATATAAACGAATAAAAGCATATATCCTTATAAAATAACACAAAAGATGGGAATATTAAGGGGAAATTAACACTAAAATCATGGAACTATTTGATGTTATCAAATATCCCCTCACTTGAACTCTACTTGCCCCTCAAGTAGACCTTATTAGAATAATTCTTAAAAAGATATCTCCCGAGAATCTGGAAGATATGAATCTAAAAATTTCCTATGCTAGAATATATCAAAGCCGAACACCTGACGAAGTGGGAACAAACACTAATGCTCACTCTCCTAATCTAAGTGTTAATTTTGGGGTGATCACTCAATGCACAGTCATAGAATGTATTCTATCATAGGCTTGGCGGTTACACAAATCTCTACCACTAGAGCTAAGGTCGAAACAAATTTTATAGACAATATTGGGTGAACATATATAAGGCTATTGGTGTAGTGTTGTTACTAACATACTACGGCAAAGGTGACAAAGGCAATGGTACATGGCCGGAACGCCGGGCAAGACACCAATGACTGCTCAAATCCCTTACCTAAGCATGATTCACAACTAACGGGTAGGATAAGACATGGGATGCACAATAATGGTGTAAAATAAAAAGAAAGCAAATAGTCTTAGCCTATAACCGAGTTGTTACCACTTGCCGTTCATCTAAAGCCCAAGCTTCAAGACGCAAAAACTGGATCATATAACAAGTGTCTGTGCCATTAGAGGACGTCATGATGGGCACAACACTTGGTCTTCATGTTGGCGATCAAAAACCAACAACTTTATTCTTCATATGTGACCGAAGTGGCCTCTTCAATACTAATTCTTTCAAGCTCTTAAACTGGGTGCTATACAAGGTTGCACCAAAGATAATTTTACATACTGAATTTCACATTTTTTTAACAATACAAGAAACAATAAAATACATCCCCCCACTTGAGATGAAACATACATGTAATAATTGTGGGTTTCTAATGATCTTCAAATATAGGTCTTCAACGTAGGTGTGATTCCTGAATCTCTTAACTCGAACCTCAAACTAGAGCAAGTGGCAACTTCCCAACCATAAACCAAGACTACACGGTAGGCTAAGGCGAATAGGTGTATCGAAACAATTATAATATGGGTAAGAAACAAAAAGATACGCTCAAAAAGGGTGTATATAGGGGTATCTTGCACTAAAGATGAGTGCAACAAAAGGGTTTAACACGGGGGTCGAATAGTCAACGTGACTAATCGATAAACACACACATATAGGCTATTTGGGTGATATTCCTAAAATATTGCCTTCTTAAAAAGTTCCTTCCAACTGTATCAAGAAAACTCAATACCCTACTCGTCTATGGTTTCAAAATGATGTACAAACTACCGGCACACTCATAATTTTGGTGGATTTGGGTAAAACAGGGGAAACTGAATAGGCTAAACCTCACCATGATATTAAGGGTTAATATGCTCGGCTAAGGGATATTCTAGTTAGGTTCGGAAAAACATGTCAAAAGTCTTAAAAGTGTCATAATTTTTCAAAATAAACTAGAAAAAATGGGGCAAAATAAAGTTCAAGTTATAATTCTACTCCAGTCCCCCCCACTTGAATTGTACAAAGTCCCTTTTTTACGTTAATAAACAATTAATAAAGAGGAGATAAGTAGACTTGGAACGAGAACTTCCCTGAAATTCGCTCTTGAAAATGATAGAAAGATCATGTTTGAAAAACGTGCCTTCACCTTGCTTAATGAGCAAACTTCAAATCCCTGAAATCACTCAACTACCACAAGCATAAAACCTAAAAAAGAAAAATAAACGAAAAATAGAAATCCTAACTCACTTTCGTAGGAATCACGGTTGCATTTAGCGTATGCAACAAGCCTTTTAAACCACTTGGTGTCCCAAGTGGACGAGTGAAGTCTCGTGAGGGTTTACGAAGCCCTTCAAGTGGGTTGATGACGGACTTGCCCACGCTCGTCCATTTCCTTCATCAAATTATTTCGTATCCAAGCGACATTCGTAGAAGTGCGTAGGAATTCCTTCTTATCTCGACTCTCAACCTTAGTTAACTTTTCGTCCGGTCCAATCGAATACCTAATGACCTCGAATGTTTCCGTATGAATAGGTGGTGGCTTCTTGTAGGGTATCCTGATCAATTTACACCTACGTTGCTCATAGGCTTCGTCGTCCATGTCAATAAACCCATCGTATCCTTGTAAATCAAGGTAGTCCGCTATTCCTTCATGATCATCATCATCGGATTCTGTACCTTTGTACCAGTTGTCATCTAGCTTATCTTCAAGTCAAGAATTTGCCGATATTTATCCTCGTTCGGCCTTATCTCGTAACCTTGCTCTTTATCCGAATCCTCACACTCCTCTTCATCCATACTTCTCGTGTGTTCCTTCCAAATTCTCTCCTTAATCAAGGAGTCAACTCTACCGTACTTAATTTTTACCCAATTGTTAAAAGTTAGTCTGTTAATACAAATATCGCCTAAAAACGTTATTTATATTTTACGATCTTTGCTAAGTTTTGTTAACGACAAAGTGTAAACTTTAGTTTTTAGTAAAACATGATTTTAGTTTTAGTCTTGCATAACTAGACTTTATTTGCTACATTTACATTTCATATTAAACATAACATTTTCATATTTCTAAATATAGAAAATGTAACATGACATCATGGCATACATCATGAGCATTTATGGAAAGGTTTCTAAATCTAGTAGTTGACTTTTCATAAGATCTCTTACACATTTTAGAAGGATTCTTACTCTATCTATTGTGTGTTGACTTGAAGAAACTTGATTTGACATTGCTAGATATGGAAAGATTTCTTGAAGACTTTGACTGTCAGACCTGGCGGAACCCTGGGGTTACAAGGGCGGAACCCTTGTTTTGGTTCCGCCGAATCCGCCAGGCTGCTGGTTTGGTTGGCTATAAATAGCAAGCCACTTTCAAGAAATCTCTCATCACTTGTCATTATAATTTACACATACATTCTCATTGCATTCATCTAACTCATTAACATTTCATTTGTAAGACCTTTTGTAGCAAAGACGATCACAAGTTCTTGCCAAAAGTTACAAGTCTCAACATAACGTTGCAAGTCTTGTTAGCTTAGTGTTGTGTAACCTAGTGAGGTTTATACATCTATTCATTGTGTACTTTCAGTAGTGATCGGTTAGTATTTTAGGCCTTAAAATACATAGTGTGACGGGAGTGGTTGTACCCTTGTAAAAAAAACTCAACATCTAGCTTTGTGTCGGTAATCTTGTGTAAGCGACGTGTAAGGTTTTCTCCGCCGGTGAAAGGAGCTTGTTGACTAGTGAAAGAAACTCTCGAGTTGGATACTCGGGGCGTGGAGTAGGGCAAGGAAAAAGAGTCCTTGTAGCCGAACCACGATAAACTATCGTGTTGTAGTTTGATCGTTTCTTTCTTTATTCTTGCATATTACATATTGTCTTTTAGATTAGATCTTTGATTACATGGAAAGTTTTAAAAGATAACTAAGTTAAAAACTGGTAAACTATTCAACCCCCCTTCTAGTTTTCCACAATTGGCATCAAGAGCTACGTTACTCAAGCTTTTAAAATATATTGTGTTTTAAAACTTGAAACGATCCATGGATTTTGAAAATTACAAATAAGGGCAATCTATGCAAAGACCACCACTATTTGAAGCTAATGGTTTCATATATTGGAAAAACCGTTTTGAAACTTACGTGAAGTCAAAAGATATAGGTCTATGGTATATAATTATTGAAGGTGATAACATAGCTACTTTTAAGGATGGTACAAATGGTAAATATGAGGATAGCTCTTTTACCAAACACAATGAAGATCAAAAGAAATTGATTGCTAAAAATAATGAGGCAAAAATGATGCTTTACAATGCTTTACCAAAGAAAGAGTATAAAAGAGTCTTTATGTGTAAAACCGCTAAAGAAATTTGGCAATCTTTAATAGTCACGCATCAAGGAAACTCACAAGCTAAGGATAACAAAATTGATCTTCTTGTTCAACAATATGAACAATTTACTATTCCCGAAGATGAGGTTATTGATAGTGCTTTTGCTAGGTTTAACACTATTATTATTTCACTTAAAGCACTTGATGAATCTTTTTGTAGCAAGAATTTTGTCAGGAAATTCCTTAGAGCACTCCATTCGAAGTGGAGAGCCAAAAAGTGATGGCAATTGAAGAATCTAAGGATCTTTCAAGCATGTCACTTGATGAGCTAATTGGAAACCTCAAAGTTCATGAAATGGTAATGGAAAAAGATTCGGAAATAGTTAAAGGCAAGAAAGAAAAAGTCAAGTCTATTGCCTTGAAAGCTAGAGTTCAATCAAGCAATGATGAAGAATCTAGCTCGGATAGTGATGATGAAGAATATGCAATGGCCGTTAGAGACCTNAGAATCTAAGGATCTTTCAAGCATGTCACTTGATGAGCTAATTGGAAACCTCAAAGTTCATGAAATGGTAATGGAAAAAGATTCGGAAATAGTTAAAGGCAAGAAAGAAAAAGTCAAGTCTATTGCCTTGAAAGCTAGAGTTCAATCAAGCAATGATGAAGAATCTAGCTCGGATAGTGATGATGAAGAATATGCAATGGCCGTTAGAGACCTTAAGAAGTTCTTTCGAAGACGAGGGAAGTATGTAAGGCAACCTAGAGATGACAAGAAAGCTTCCGAAAAGATCGTGATGATAAGAAAGAAAAAGGAGAAAGAAAGTGCTTTAGGTGCGGAGACACAGTCATCTTATAGGAGAATGCCCAAAACCACCCAAAAGTAAAACTCAACGAGCTTTTGTAAGTGGTGCTTGGAGCGATAGTGAAGATGATGAGAAAGCGCCAAAGAACGAAGAGATTGCTCTCATGGCTCAAGACTCAAATGAGGTACACTCCGACTCATCTTGTTCTTCTATTGATGATGATACATTACAAAAAGAATATAACAAACTTTGTGAACTAAGCTTAAAAATCATAAACAAAAACAAATTTTTGAAAACTAAAAAGGAATTTTTGGAAAATGAAGTTTATGAATTAAAAGAAAAGGCTAAGAGGTTAGAAAAGAGTAAAAGTATCGACACATTGTGTAAATCATGTGAAGAGTTTAAACTCGAAATTGAGAAACTTAAAACTACTCAAAATGATCTAATTAAATAAACCTCAAAGTTTAAAAGATTCGATAAAAGTATTTCTTGTACGGATGAAATAATGAAACTACAAAAGTCACCTTTTGATAAAACGGGACTAGGTTTCATGAAATTAGAAACTTCAAAGAGTCAAACGAAACAAGATGAGAAAGCACAAGAAACTAACAAAACTTCTACAGGCACTCACGGACCAGATGTAACCCAAAACAGGGTTCCGTCCGTTGAACCCAAAGGTTCCGCGGGGTCTGCAGCAGAAAAGCTAGTTTCTACGTCGGATCGTACTAAATTCGTTAAAGTCACAAATAAGTCCAAAATTAACATAAATGATACAAAACTAAAACTAGCTATTAAGGTTGGAGTAGGACTTGGTAAAAATGAATTTAGAACTAAAACTACTCAACCAAGACCTAAAACTCCTATTCCCAAACGCCCCTTTCCAAAGAGCAACTACAACGTATAACCAAACTGTTAAGATCGTTTTAGCTCGAGGTTGGTTAGACCTCATCTAGGGATTACACAATAATAATGATTAAGAACAATGCACAGCGGAATAAATAAGAATATCATTATTATTGAACAAAGGTTTCTTCGTCATCATCTCTACTCTAACATACAAACATCTACAGCCCCACTACTACGTGATCAAGTGTAGTATGGTTACCTACTCTAACAGGAATCATAAGATCCTTGGGGCTAAACAAACTACCCTAGGTGTTTTCCCATAAAACACCTGTACACACACTTTTCCTGGAGGTTTACATTGTGACACATATAATAATATACGCCCCATATCCTCTTTATATAATAGAGGATTAGGGTTACAAAGGAATAAATAAATAATATAAAAGATTTGCTGTAATCTTTTCTTTCATTGAAGTTTCATCCTTTGTCTTCTTTAGTCCTTCATCTTTCACATGTTTTGTCTTTATCAACTCAAATGTAATTCCCAACAATCTTCCCCTAGTTGATAATGACAAAACCTTGTAATCACGAACTTCCCCTGAAGCTAGTATATATGAAAGATAAACGAACTTCCCCTTAAACCATGCTATATCACCAAGGATCTTCAAGTTGCAATCTTCTATGTAAATATTCTTCCCCTTTTGTCATCATCAAATAGGGGACAAATGTAAGCAACCTTGATCTTCACAACCACGAATCAATATTACACGTCCAATCCATCTTTCCAATGTTTCAAAGTCGCCCACCATTAAGTTTTCCGCATCTAAAAATGTACTTGAAACAATAGAAATCAAAACTAGCAGTAGTAATAACAACTAGCAGTTGTAAAAACCTTCACCTCGATGTAGTATATAAATGGTTAAACATTTAAACATTAAGCTTCCCCTGAAACCCATATGTTAACCATTTGTTGAATCTTCAATTCTGTAAGCTTTATGTAATGATGAAGAAAACTAATCATTTCCAATTTGATGTTGAAGTAGAATAACCCAAACTCATTTCTTAAAAATAACTTCGAACGTATACCCAAAATGATGTATAAGGAGACCTCAATCTCTTGACAATAATCACTGAGCACAATAACGTAACTCCTTCAAGTGTTTGTCAATTCTTCGTCACACCATTAAGCAGGAACAAGTTACCTTAAAACGTTGTGAGCCGTTTAAGATATGATAAGAACACAAACTTGTGAAACCCAACTACAACATCAAATAAATGATAATCAATCTTCTTCGTAATCAATTAATCCAATAAGAACGAGCCTTTAAATCTGTGTAAGCACCAAAAACCAAAAATCTAAACTTATATGTGTGTGTCTTTGGAACCACATGTTCCAAAATTTCAATCAACAATACATATACTTCCCCTCACTGTGATAAACTCATGCATGCTAACCACTGGATAAAAATCTATTTGCCATTAAAAATCTCAACCAGTAGCATGTGATGGAAACAACTGACCCATGTGATTTTTAGACACATGCACATATATAATATCCAAGTCTTTTGTCGCTTTCCACCAATAAACCTCCATAACTCGATCCTTAACCATTAATCAAACTGATCACCAAAACCAAAATCCATGTACTACTATTACCATTATACTTGAACAGCCATGTAACAGATAATATTCAGCCCATCAAATGCAAATCCAAACAAACAAGCATCAGCTCATATCACATAAACGCACTCTCATAATAACATGTATCAGTACTGAGAACAAGCAGGTCTTTCAAGGACGAGCAGTTAAAACATAGCAGTCAACAAGCAATAGAAAAATAAGCTCAGCAGTGGAAACGAACTAGCGTAGCAGTGGTAAAATAGAACGAGCAGTGGTAAAAATTGTACGACCAGTGGAAACCATGAAGTCGAGCAGTGGTAACGATTACTACTAGCAGTGGTAACGTGTCATCTTCAACAAGCAGTAACCATATACAAGTAGAAGCACTCGTTTGATCAGTATCTGTAACACCTCCAACTCAAATATGGCAGCTATCGTGCTGGGGGTATTACGAAAATAGAAACCAGGCACATTTATAGTAAACGACCACAACTCGGGACGTTTGAAATGTGACTAAAACATATCATTCGATTTACAAACCGTTTAGAGTACAAGTACTCTTTAGTCAAAGTTGCAGCGGAAAAGTAAATAGAGTTTGCAGCGGAAAAATAAACAAAGTATAGCAGCGGAAATGTATAAGACACAAAAGGTTTTACGAATGACATGCAAAATAGGGTAGTAAAGTAGTTAAGCTGCCGTGACAGAAACGCCCCTCCAGCCTTAGCCACTCCTCCACGCCCAATTTATCATCATGCCAAGCTAAACCTTATTACCTGAAAATACATGCTTAAAAAGTCAACACAAAGGTTGAGTGTAATCCATAGGTTTAAAATATAAAGTTGAGCACAAGGTTTAATCATAAGATATGAGCAACATATGCTAATATCGGGTAATCAAGATAACAACCAATGTATAGAGGCATCCCTGTGCATATAACATTGTTGATGATGCTAAGCTCATGACACGCAAACGTTAACCACAATCATAATATCAATATAACCGCGGAATTTCATAGTATAACAATGCCCTCAAGGTCGAGCACTTGCCATTTACTCGACAAATCGAATATAGTACACCACAATTTGCCTATCTAGCAAAAGGAGTGGGAGGGTCAATTCCTATAGCGCTATATCCCTATATTCGCGTTCACTCGCAAGTGATTAATGGTTCATGATCTGAGGGTCTTGCATAGGCAAGGCAGAGCTACTTAGCACATCGTCAGGAAAGCATACCAATCAGGAAAGCATACCAAAAATACTTGTGCTCAGAAAACATTTAAAGCATGTATCTCACCCCATGGGTTTATAAACATTTAAAAGATAAAAAGTGGGGCTATGAATCACACCTTAACAACAGCAGGTAACGAGATATATATGTCAACCAAACAAATACGCCTCACAGCAGACAATCCTCAGCACAACCTAATCATATAAATATCATAACTCAGCAATAGTACTCGAATACTTTAATAGTTAATGCTTGAATGAAGTTTTATAAAAGATGATGGCGTTTGAAAGAAAACATTTTCCAAAAGTAGTCTCGTGTGGAAGAAAGATAGAAAAGAACAAGTCGGCGAACCTTAAAACATATGAGAAAACAACAAAGACTCGAAGAATACTCGTCAAAAGAAAGGAAGAACAGAAAAGAATAAAAGACACGAATAGATAAAGACAACAATTCCTAATAGTCTCGGTATTACCCATTTCCCAAAATATATTAAGATTATATTTGATAAAGTATAGTAAAGATAATAATTAATTTTAGTAAATTTCGGCATGACCTGCCCGTTTATAAAGCATTTCCCGAGTCATCGACTCTTTTAAATACAAATAACGTTAATAATAATATAAGTGTAGATATTAATATGATTGGATATATCATTCACGTTGTCCATTAGTTGTTCAGGTTTATCGACCATTTCGTATAGTTCGGGTTCCAGGTACGTTAAGATCTTTAAGGGCCTAACGTACCCTACCGTCTCGTGTACCAAAGGGTCCATAAGTCCAAATAACCATAGCCGCAAATCCAATACGTCCAATACAAGTTCACAAGTCATATCACAAGTCTCAAATGCGGATACCAAGTCCGTCATCCAAATCAAATTAACTTTAACAATTTACATTTTAAATTTCATAGTTATTATTCCGTATTAATATTTACCGTTTAACCGTTTAAAAATAATAATAATAATAATAAGGTTAATAATAATAATAATAACCATCCGAGACCAATACCATATCCCGACACAACGTAACAACAATCCACAATCCCATATCTCGCCTCATCCGAATATACCATTTCTAATCCTAATCCCGTCAACTAACCTAATAACCAACCAAATACATTTCGCAATACCCTTCGGCTAACCAATTTACATCCAAATCCAAATACAATTTAAACCCAAGTCACCAACAACAATAATACCGACAAAATTAACCACCCACCACCACCACCATGGCTCGGTGGTGGTGGCTAGAGGCTGCCGAGACACCAACAACCAAACGGACCCTCTAAAATCAATCAAACAACAACAATATACACTACTACTCGTTACCAAACATGACCAAAACATCAAATATTACAAAATCTCACCGAGTCAACCGAGTTGACTCGGTGAGTCAACCGAGTCGCAACCTCAACGAACCAAACGCAATTCCACATGAGTTTTTATCACCAAAACCTTATCAAAAACATTTTTAATAAAAAGATTTATATATAAATCGGATTTAAATAAAAAGTAAAATTAGGGTTTGTGTTTAAATGGGTTTTTATTAGAAAAACATGTGTAAAGGAGGTGGGGGAGGGTTCGGATACCAAGAGCTCGCCGGAAAAATGATTTGGCCGGAAAAGTGGCGGGGTTCGAATCACAAAAACGGGTTTAGGGGGCGCGTCGTGGGTTTTTGGGTGAAACGGGTTGCGGGGATGAGTCGGGGATGTCCCGATCTATAAGATTGGATAGGTGGTGTAATCGGGGGTGGCCGGAAAATTCTCCGGTGGCCGGAATTTGGCCGGAATCTGGGTTGGGTTTGGGGCTGGCGTGGGTAGAGAGAGAGAAGAGAGAGAAAGAGTGTTTTGTGTGTGTTTTTGTGAAATGAATAAAATGGGAAATTTATTATTAAGGGGGTATTTATAGTTATAAGTTTAGGGTGGAAGTGGAATTTATTAAGTGTAGGGTAAATATTAAAAATAAACTCAAAGGACTAGTCTCGCCAATATGTTAAACTTTTCATAAAAACGGTTCGGGACTCGAATGACATAGCAAATGGACTCGAAAAATTACGAAACGTGCGCCATCGTTCACGAAATAGTTTTTCCAATAAAATCAAGCATAAACTTCAGAGTTTTTCTCAAACTCAAAATAAATTAAATAATTTGGCAAATGAAACAAATTCGAGTTTTCTAGGTTGTGCTGAGTAAATCAAGGAATAAATTCTCGTTCCTAATATATCTCACGCTCCTCAAATCCAATTTAACATGCTTTAAAGTTTTAAAACGTTTCAGGCTCTAAAAATAGAAGTTTGGCTAGGATTAGGTTTTAGGAAAAATACCAGGTGTTACAGTATCTTCCATCCTTCCTGAGTCGCCAAACCATGTAGCATTAACTGGATATCAACGATCAACACTCCAGTTTAACAAGTAACCTCGGTAATCATGAGAAGTATAGTTATTCTAAACAGAAGTAATCGTGTCTTCATTATGCGTAATCCGGCCATCAATATCTTTACTCCATAAGTAATCACTGTTGCTATGCTTATAAAAAGTAGACTTACTGATAAAAGAAGTAGAGTTTATACCAGTAATATTAAACGTTTCCTTACTACCAGTTCCAGTAGCAACACAATAGCAGTAGGAACGACAATACTTAAGATTTGCTTTGAGGTTATCCCACTCTTGTATAACCCATGAACATAATATATCAAATGCTATGCATCAGACCACAACCGTAAATGTATCACCAGCATCAATAACAACCTCCATAGCATCATCACAACCGACACCCTATAACAATCAGAATATGCAACTAACAGATGGTGTAAATTAGGTTTTCTCCAAAAACGCCACTTCTAGAGAGAGAAACTAGGGTTTTGGTTAATCTTCTGTGTCGTCTCTCTTGATAAATTCCTTTTAAACCTCATAAAGATTTACTAAGTAGAGATATAAAAGTTACCAGTATCTTTAGTCAATAAGGAGTAAAGTTACTCATATGACCAGTAACTTCAATGAATAAATGTATCCTTACTTGTTCACCAGTAATGTCACGCACAAAGCAATTAAATCTGGTCCAAACCTGCTTTCGAACACATATAATCGACACCAAGCAGCAAATAACCAACTTCCACAATGATTTAACATGAATAGAACACGAATATATGCAGTTGATTCAAGAAAACCCTAAAATTCGACTTACATCCTTTTCTGCAGCAGAATTTTTCAAAAATTATATCTTTTTACCTAGAGCTCAGATCGAAGATCCCTCTGGTGAAATTATACCTTGATATATAAAGAATCTTCAGTAAAAATTTCAGCCCAATCCAACGGTTAACGAAGGAGATATCGTCGTTCAAAAACAGCCCTGCAGTGAGTTACGAAAATATAACCAAATTCGAATTTTTCTTGTTTTCTTCGTTTTTCGACAAACCAAACCTTGTTTAATCCCACGATCACGAGCCCCTTGGCTCTGATACCACATGTTAAGATCGTTTTAGCTCGAGGTTGGTTAGACCTCATCTAGGGATTACACAATAATAATGATTAATAACAATGCACAGCGGAATAAATAAGAATATCATTATTATTGAACAAATGTTTCTTCGTCATCATCTCTACTCTAACATACAAACATCTACAGCCCCAATACTACGTGATCAAGTGTAGTACGGTTACCTACTCTAACAAGAATCATAAGATCTTTGGGGCTAAACAAACTACCCTAGGTGTTTTCCCATAAAACACCTGTACACACACTTTTCCTGGAGATTTACATTGTGACACATATAATAATATACGCCCCATATCCTCTTTATATAATAGAGGATTAGGGTTACAAAGGAATAAATAAATAATATAAAAGATTTGCTGTAATCTTTTCTTTCATTGAAGTTTCATCCTTTGTCTTCTTTAGTCCTTCATCTTTCACATGTTTTGTCTTTATCAACTCAAATGTAATTCCCAACACAAACTACCAACATGGTAGGAACCAAAACATCCCTAGACATTACCAAACTCCAAATTACATGTCACGGAACCCATATCTTCCATTTCCATACATGGATCAAGTTAATGGTATGTTTAACCAAAATGGACCCATGAGATATTGGGGACCAAATGTTTGAGTGTTTTCCATAAAATAGGTATGCTTCAAAGCTAGTTTGGGACCGGATGAATGGATCAAAGATAGTGGTTGCTCAAGGCACATGACGGGTAACAAAAGCCTCTTTTCAACATATCAAGAATGTGATGGAGGTAATGTTACGTTTGGTAGTAAGGCTAAATGCAAAATCATCGGAAAAGGTACAATCTCTCATGACTCTCTCTCTATAGATGATGTAGCTCATGTTGATAACCTAGGTTTTAATCTTCTTAGTATTAGTCAACTTTGCCAGAAAAAGTATAACGTCCTTTTCAGTGAAATTATCTAGAGACAAACTTTGTCTCACCTCATTAGATGAATCTTCAACTTTATGGCATAGACGTTTAGGACATGCTAATATGAGACTTATTCAAAACCTCTCCTCTAAAGACTTAGTTCGAAACCTACCCAAGTTGAAATACGACCAACACATTTGTGATGCTTGCAAAGTTGGTAAACAAGTTCATAGTAGCCATAAGGCTAAAAATTTAGTGTCTACATCTAGATGTCTAGAACTTTTACATATGGATTTGTTTGGTTCATCCGCTATACAAAGTTATGGAGGTAACTTCTATACCTTAGTTATAGTAGATGACTACTCAAGATATACTTGGACAAAATTTTTGAAAAGTGAAAATGAAGCTTTTGACCAATTTGAAATTCTAAGTAAGAAAATTCAAAATCAATTAGGAACATGCATTGTGATAAAATGGTATAACACATAACTTCTCGGCACCACACACTCCTCAATCTAACGGTGTAGTAGAACGTAAAAACCGGACTCTACAAGAGATGAGTAGAACAATGCTTAATGAACAAAACATTCCACAAAAGTTTTGGTGTAATGTCGTTGACACGTCAACCTCATTTTAAATCGTGTCTTAATTAGACCATTTTTAAACAAAACTCCATATGAACTTTTTAAAGGTAAAAAGCCTAGATTAGGATATTTTAGAGTGTTTGGAAGTAAATGCTTCATTCTTAACACCAAGGATTATCTCACCAAATTCGCCCCATAGTCTTATGAAGGTGTGTTTCTTGGATATTCACAAAGTAGCAAAGCATATATTGTCTTAAACAAAGAAACCTTAAGAGTCGAGGAATCATTGAACGTAACATTCGACGAGAGTCCACATCCCTCTAAGACATCACCTTTGGTAGATGATGACTTAGTTGAAAGTCAAGTAATGGAAAGTCAAGAAATCCAAGATAATGAAAAAGAAGAAGAACCATCAAACCAAGAAATTGTCAATGTTAAAGAATCTAAAAGTCATCCATTAGATAGTGTCATAGGAAATATTAATGAATGAACACTAAGATCAAAAGTCCAAAATGAAAGTAACTTCTTTTGTTTCGTGTCAACCATTGAACCGAAAAATATAAACGAAGCTATAAAAGATGAATCATGGGTAATAGCTATGCAAGAAGAATTAAACCAATTTGTTAGAAATGATGTTTGGACATTAGTTCCTCAACCAAAAAGTCAAACAAATGGGTTTTTTGTAATAAAATGGATGAAAATGGTGTAGTGTCTAGAAACAAAGCTAGGCTAGTAGCACAAGGATGTAATCAACAAGAAGGCATTGACTATGATGAAACTTTTGCTCCGGTTGCTAGGCTCGAGTCAATAAGAATTTTACTTGCATATGCATGCGCACACAATTTTAAACTCTTTCAAATGGACGTCAAAAGTGCATTCTTAAACGGGTTTATAAATGAAGAAGTATATGTTGCTCAACCACCGGGCTTCACCGATTTTGAAAAACCTAATCATGTTTACAAACATAAAAAGGCTTTATACGGACTTAAGCAAGCCCCAAAAGCATCGTATGATCGACTTAAAACCTTCCTAGTTGACCATAGGTATACCATGGGCTTAGTCGATAATACTCTCTTCACTAAGAAGAAAGGCTCACATATTATCATAGTCCAAATCTATGCTGATGACATTATTTTCGGATTAACTTGTCAAGAATTATATGTCGATTTCTCAAAAATCATGCATGATGAGTTTGAAATAAGTATGATGGGAGAACTCAACTTTTTCTTAGGACTTCAAATCAAACAATTAGAAGATGGTATCTTCTTTAATCAATCTAAATACATAAAAGACATGCTTAAGAAATTCGGTCTTGAAAATTCTAAACCAACTAAAACACCAATGTCCTCGGAAACTAAGCTTACCAAGGATGAGGAAAGTGAATCCGTAGATAACACTAAATATAGAGGTATGATTGGAAGTCTACTTTACCTCACGGCTAGTAGACCCGAAATTATGTTTAGTGTTTGTCTATGTGCTCGTTTTCAAGAAGATCCTAAAACAATTCACCTTGAAGCCGTTAAAAGAATTCTTAGATACATTAAGAGCACTACACATTTAGGATTGTGGTATCCCAAAGGAACGGGAGTAGACACCATAGTGTATGCCGACTCGGATCATGCTGGTGACTATGTTGATAGAAAAAGCACAAGTGGTATTTGTACTTTTGTTGGACATTGTCTCACGTCATGGTTCTCTAAGAAAAAAATGGCTCTCGCCATTTCAACAACTGAAGCCGAATACGTGTCGGCCGGAAAAGCATGTCAACAAGCTCTTTGGATGAAGCAAGCTCTTGTGGACTACGGGATTCAACTTAATGACATCTCCATTCTTTGCGACAACAAAGGAGCCATCGACCTTAGTAAAAATCCAGTCCAACATGCTCGTACTAAGCAAATTGAAATCCGTCATCATTTCCTTCGCGACAATGTTCAAAAAGGGAACATCTCAATCGAGAAATTTTCTTCCGAAGACAACATCGCCAACATTCTCACAAAACCTCTTAAACGAGAACCTTTTAACCTTCTTAGACTTGGTTTAGGATTTATGGAACCTACCTTGTAATTTCAAACGTTAGAATAAAATCACAAAAATCACAAAAATCAAAACAAATCAAAAAAAAATTTCCATCTGCTGCTCTGGCGGAACCCTACGCAACAACGGACTGAACCCAATTTTTGGTTCCGCCGTATCCACCGACCTACAGGTACTTTTTCTTATTTTATATTAAACCAAACACTCCTTATCTTATATCACCACTTACAAACTACTACTATTCACTTCACCACTCATCCACACCAACGAAATTTTGGTCCTTCCTTCATACACATTACTCTCTAATCATCATTGTAAGTATTCCAAACATAATTATACTCCTGATCTGCATCTAGAACTAAAACTTGGGGTTATGCATTAACTTAAGTAATCATGTAGAACATTAGTTGTTAAACTAAACCAATCATGTTTCCCATAGTTAGGAATTGCATCCTTATAAGATATTTGCATGTTTACTAAAACACCCCATGTCAAATTCTTGCAAAAATTTCTCACAAATATCGCCTAAAAACGTTATTTATATTTTACGATCTTTCCTAAGTTTTGTTAACGACAAAGTGTAAACTTTATTTTTTAGTAAAACACGATTTTAGTTTTAGTCTTGCATAACTAGACTTTACTTGCTACATTTACATTTCATATTAAACATAACATCTTCATATTTCTAAATATAGAAAATGTAACATGACATCATGGCATACATCATGAGCATTTATGGAAAGGTTTCTAAATCTAGTAGTTGACTTTCCATAAGATCTCTTACACATTTTAGAAGGATTCTTACTCTATCTATTGTGTGTTAACTTGAAGAAACTTGATTTGACATTGCTATATATGGAAAGATTTCTTGAAGATTTTGTTAATACAAATATCGCCTAAAAACGTTATTTATACTTTACAATCTTTGCTAAGTTTTGTTAATGACAAAGTACAAACTTTAGCTTATAGTAAAACATCACTTTAGTTTTAAGTCTTGTATAACTAGACTTTACATTTCTTTTTAAAAAATAACATAGGTTTTACCTCTTTAAAAAGAAAGTGTCACATCTCATCAATATGCATTTATGGAAAGTTTATGTGTTTGACCATCTATAGTTCTTACACATTTTTGGAAGCATTCCACATTGTGTCAATGCATGTAATAAGTTGATGTGACCTAGTTTGTCTTGGAGAGATTTATTGCAAGTTTGGTCTGTCAGCTCTGGCGGAACCCTGGAGGTACACGGGCGGAACCCTTCTGAGGGTGCCCTCGTTTCCGCCAGAGTGCTGACTTTCTTGGGTATAAATACCAAGGCACTTGCAAGAAATCTCTTATCACTTAGAGTCATATTTCACATACTTTCTCTCATCTAACTCAGTAAGATCTAACTTGTGTGGTTCTCTTGTGTAGCAAAGGAGTTCACATATTGATCTAAGAAGTTACAAGTTTCAACTCAAAGTTGCAAGACTTGATTAGCTTTGTTGTGTATAGACTTTGGTAGTTTATACTTGATTTGTATCTTGTGTAGAAGTGATCGGTTAGTATTTTAGGCCTTAAAATACATAGTGTGTCGGGAGTTGTTGTACCCTTGTAAAAGAACTAACGGGAGTGGTTGTACCCTTGGTAAAGAACTCGACATCTAGCTTAGTGTCGGAAAAAGGAATTAGACGATGTTAGGTTGGTTCTACCTGGAACTAGAACTCGGTATTTAGCTTTGTACCGGATAAACGTGTAAGCGACGATTGTAAAGATTTCTCCACCGGGAAAGGAGTTCTTTGACTAGTGCTTTAAACTCTCGAGTTGGATACTCGAGGCGTGGACGTAGGACAAGGAAAAAGAGTCCTTGTAGTCGAAACACGATAAACAATCGTGTTGTGGTTTGATCGTTTCTTTCTCTAGTCTTACTTGCTACTTATTATCTTTTAGATTATCTTTGATAGTATCTTTGCTTATATCTTTGATTATTTGAAAAGTATATCTTAGATTATATCTTTGATTATACGAAAGTTTCAAAAGATAATTAACTTAAAAAGCGGTAAACTATTCAACCTCCCTTCTAGTTTTCCACAATTGGCATCAAGAGCTTCGTTACTCAAGATCTTTAAAATATATTGTATTTTAAAACTTGGATCAATCCATGGATTTTGAAAATCTCAAAGAAGGGCAACGTACACAAAAACCACCGCTATTTGAAAAAGAAAACTTTCTTGAATGGAAAAGTAAATTTGAAAACTATCTGAGATCAATTGATCAAGATCTTTGGCATATTATTTATATTGGTGATTTCAAACCAACAAACACGAGTTTTGAAAATCAATATGATTATCCCAAACTTGATAAAAACACTAAAGCTAAGATAATGATTTATAAAGCTTTACCAAGGGTCAAATATGAAAGAGTGTTTTTTTGTCAAACGGCTAATGATATTTGGAAAAATTTGTTAAACCATCATCAAGAAATATGTCAAGTCAAAGATGATCAATTTGATCTAACATATGAATTAGAAGTTCTAGAAAAACTAATAGATAGACACTTAATAGAAGTGAATACATGTACTACTAGTTTAAATGTTTTCAATGAAGGTACAAGTGACGATGATTACGTGTGTCAAAGAGAACCTGCTTGTGAATCATGGAATGACACGGATGTAGATGAAGATGATCATCTGATTAGTGATTGTCAACTAGATAAAACAACAAGCAAGGTACAATTTGAAACCAAACACTTTTGCTTTGACACATTTATCCTAGAGTTTTCTAAAATAGAAAATGAGTCTAAACTTTCATGTAACATGGACCTAAAAACCATTTTTAACAATGAACCTTCAAAATCTCTTGTGAACAATTTTGAAAAGGAAATCATGTTAGAAGATAAAATGTCTAGACTTGAAAGTAATGTTGAAATTGATCTAGAATGCAAAACATGTCTAGATTACAAACATGATATTCAAAGACAAAAAGAAAAAGGAAAAATGCTTGCTAAATTTGAAGAAAGTTCAAAATGTCTTGAAAGATTGTTAAGAAATCAAAAGTCTTTTAGAGATAAAACCGGACTAGGATTTAACTCAAAAGCACCATCAACAAGTAAAACAAAGCGAGTAAAATTTGTTAAACCTAGAAGATAGATTTAGAAGTAATTTAATCTCTAATAGAAACTTACGATAAAGGATTAAGAACATCATGTTTTATGCCTTTATATGTTTGTCTAATCTTCGTGAATTTATGAGCTATTGAGTTCCCCAAGCTTGCCTTCAAGCCAAGATGTTACGCCTTGTGTTTATTCTCTTAATAGCATCTCTATGGAGCTTAAAAGGTACGCATTAGTTCATCTTGCCATTTGTTGCTTCTTGATTGTTTGCATTAAGTGTTGTAGTAAGAAGTATTAGTAGTTTGTATCCTAAAAATGTTATGTGCTTTAAGTAATAATGAGGATTAGATCCTTTGCGACAAGGTATTTCGACACTACTACTAGTAGGAGATATAAGGTGTCTTGGCTCTTTAACTATTAAGAAATAGACACGAGAAACTCTTGAGTGAGTCTAACTTAATACTTGTTTACAAGTGAGCTAACTA
>LBNU01000424.1:0-11765 GCA_014162995.1 Artemisia annua
TCCTCAACTCCGAATGAAAATAACCAAGAAGAAAGGAGTTTCTCCGATGTAGATGATGAAATTGACATGGAGTTTATGATAGCCGCTTTCGAATATCATCAACACTTGGAACAAGCAGAAGCAGCAGCAGCAGCTCCACCACGCATCCCGTGTACACGCATCCGCCGTGATTTGAGATTGCCGAAGAACGTTTGCGTAGCGACTACTTTTATCAAGGGTGTAAGTATACGAACCGGAATTTTTGAAGAAGGTTTCGTATGAGCCGGAAACTATTTCTACAAATAGTCGAAGGTATTGAATCTTATTATTCGGATCCTCTTCCAGATCATTTTAAATTCTTTAACAAATGAATCGATGCTACGGGTCGACAACCCATTAGTACACTTATAAGGTGTGTTGGGTCAAAGTACTGATGCAAGTCAAAGTACTGCTCTATGAAAGTACTGCACAGATATAAAGGTCGAAGTACTGCATTGACTAAAGTTAAAGATCAAAGGACTGCTGATGGAAATTCGGTTGCAAGGATGCTTAGAATATTCTAGAAGATAAACTATAATAGGAATTAGTATTCTTGTACGTAAAGCATTGTAAACCGACTTAGGGTTATCCTTGTGCCTATAAAAGGATCCCTAGGAGGTCAGAGTTATATAGAGTTTTATAGAGTTTTACGAATACGATTTAGAGAAGTTAGAGTTGTAATAGTCTGCATTCTATAAGCAGATTTAAGGTGTTATTATAATCAAAGTTTGGTTAATTCTTCTTAGCTTTGTTAAGTAATTCCGCATACTTAATAGAGTAATTCAGTGTTTCATTGTTAGTAGATTAGGATTTATCCAAGGCTACTAAACCCTTAACAAGCTATATAATAGTTTGATCAGAGTATATCGATCCAACAAGGTGTACATCTGCAATACGCCAATTGGCGTACGACATCGCACCCGATGCGTTTGATGAGTATTTGCAAATGGGTGAGTGTACTTTACGTGATTGCCTTGATAATTTTAACAAGTGCATCATGGATTTGTTTATGCCAGAGTTTTTAAGAAAACCAACATGGTCCGACGTTCAAAAAATTTACGAAAAACATGAACGTGAACATGGTTTTCCGGGAATGCTTGGTAGCATTGATTGCATGCATTGAGAGAGGAAAAATTGTCCAGTTGCGTGGCAAGGGTAATATGGTAGCGGTTATAAAAAATACCCAACCATAATGCTTGAAGCTATGGCTTCGCAAGATTTATGGATTTAGCATGCATTTTTTGGGATGGCGGGGGCGAATAATGATATTTGTAAAACCCTAAAATCTGAAACGTGCAAATTACCAAAATGCCCCTAATTAAAAAAAAAGATTACAATACCACTTAAATAAATACTAAATAAATCCCATACACTTTGAAATTAGCAACATATGACCTATAATATTTTTGTGTAGACATTTTAACAATATTACTTTGCCTAAAAATATATGTCAAGCCTAACATGCGCATAAAGGGTCCAAAAGTTATTTAATTTGTACATAACTAATTATAAATAATTATACAAGTTTTATTTATGGAAAATATCAATTAAAATAAATTTTACAAATATCCTACCCTCATACTCGGCCTAAAATCACTATAAACTGAAATCATATCTTTTCATTCCATTTTATCCTTTCAAATAATTTCGGTAAACCCTAAAACCACCAAAAACTCACACCGGCGGCTAAAGAATGTTTTGGTCGATCTATCATTTTTATGGGACGTATTATAAGGCTAAGAACACGGGAAAAATAGTGCTAAGGGCTGTGGTACTCTGATTCGAAGGCTGGGATTTTTTCTTTGTTCGAATTATTTGAATCCGAGAGTTTTATATTCGTTTCTTCATTTGATCCTTCAAAAGTATTTTTGTATCACTCTCTTCATTCCTATGATCCATAATACACGTGAGAAAAATGGCCATGCATGTCATATAAATCGTATGAATTAAAAAGAAAACTAAAACCCTAATATCGAATAAAACTATAATCGGCCTAAATAAAATTATTTGGGGCTCGATCTGATTTTTTTACTATGTAAACATGTTTATTCGACATTAATAAAATGTAATCATACGTATATGAAGCTTGTGGAAATCGTTTTGAGTTTTTCTTGTTATAACGATTCGAATGGAAAAAGAAAAAGAAAAAGAAAATCGTGTGAGGTAGGGTCAGGGTTCTTGATAATTTTAATGCATTGAATGATGTAATAAATGTGTAATGATTGGGAAAAAGTAGGGTTAGGGCTTTGTGGATTTATTTTGGGACCAAATGTTTTTTTTCTTAAAACTATAAGGGTGCGTTTTGTAAATTACTAAACATGAAGGTTAATTCTGGAAATCATAAAAGTACATGGGGAATTCGTATAAAATAAGTGTAAGGGTGTATTGTATGAATTTGGTAATTAAAAGGTTTAATTGGTAATTTAAAAGTATAAGGATCGATTTGTATTTAATTAAACTTGAGGGTTTGTTTTGGAAATTATATAAATGTAAGGGGTAGTTCGTATAAATAATATAAAGGGTTGGTTGTGTTATTTTTGAAACTATGAGGGTTAAACTTGATAATATGTATATTTAAAGGTACGGATTTAATTATTTTAAACTAAAGGGTTAATTTTGTAACTTTGTAAAATAGAAGGGTTGATTTGTTAATATTGGAAATGTAAGGATTAATTTGGATAAAATATGAAATTGTGATATTTACACTTTAGACCTTGAACTTTAGCATTATTACTTATTAAACCCTAATTTATGGAAAGCAAGCATATTAAACCCTAATCTTATAAAATTAACATTTTAAGTCCCTAAATTATTCCAAATGATAAATATAACCTTGAATGATGAATATTTCTAATTATGGAAAACTTTCTAAATATAGAAACCTGCTATTTATGGGAACTTTCTAAATAAGGAAACCTGCTAAAAATGAAAAGCCGACTAAAATGAGCAATCTGGTTTAAAATAAGTATTGACAATAAAATGATACTTAATTCATGTAGATACATTGAAGAAGAAGGGTGAACTTTCCCTCTGTGTTCTTTCTTTTGATCTCATTGCTTTGCTAAGGTATGGATATTCTAACTTTACTCTTAAGGTTTCTCTTGATGTTAATTAAACCGTTTCCATTATGAACTTTTGCTATATTTGAACCTTTGCTTTATCTGAACCTTTGATATTATGAACCTCATTTGAACCTTCTTATTTGAACCTTTGTTATGACCTTTGATATAAACTTCCATTATGAACCTTGACATGAACCTTTGCTATGAACCCTGATGATTATGAAGGCTCTGATTTGGTATGTTCGTATATGTATCACTAGTCATGGGGGTTCCATGACCATGTCATTAATGCACCAATGGCATGACTCACGTGTGGGTGAGTGATTTCTCACACCGTCCCATTATCTGTTATGTTTGGCCACTATGATTATGATTTTCTGCAGGGGCGTATGGATATATCCTAGATTTGAATTTGTATCTGTATCTGTATCTGGTGACTAGTACTGTGTGCAATACAGGCTTTTCACATATCTGGGAGCTAGCTACTCCAATTACTGAGGACTCCCCTCACATTACTTGGGCTATTTGAGAGGTCTCCCCTCTATATGGTTATGAGAACTGAAGATTGTTATGACATGAGCCAGGGTTCACTTTGATTCTGTTTATGCAGGCGACTGTATAGATTCTGTTCATCTGATTCTGTTTAGTCTATCTAACTGTTTCCCATTTCCTACATGATGCCTATTTATGCTTCCCTATATATATACATCTGTCATATCCCACTTTATCATTACTACTTGTATTTGTTATATCTGTTCATTGGGCTTTTTAGCTCAGCCGCATTTCTTTTCTCCGCGGCAGGTTATTCAAGCGAAGCTGGGGCTATCTTTGGGATGAGAGTTAAGGCTAGAGTGGACCTACCCTTTTAGACTGCACCTTTGTATTTAATTTCTGATAATGTTTCCTTTCATTTGATTTTCTTGGAACTTATGTAACGACCAAGTCATGTCGACTTGTTTTCTTTTGGTTATTTATGTTTAAGGCTTCCGCTGTGTGATATGTACTTATGTTTCAGTTTGTATGCTTTGATCGTTCACCATAATGTGACGCTTCTACTCTTGTCGGGTTGGGGTGTTACAATATTAATGTTTTAGATAACTCTCTGTTATTCGACTAAATTCTTCGTAACGAATCCCCAAGAGCACCTTATATGTTAAATGGCCACAGGTATGAACGGGGTTATTACTTAGCTGACGGAATTTACCCACGGTGGTCAACTTTCGTCAAATCCTTCTCGGCAACCACTGACGAAAAACATGCTTATTTTAAAAGGAAGCAAGAAAGTGCACAAAAGGATGTCAAACGTGCTTTTGGGGTGCTTCATGGACGTTGGGGTATAATACAACAACCGGCACGTGCACTGGAAGTTGTCAAGTTACAAAGAATAATGTATACTTGCATTATTTTGCATAAGATGGTTTTAAAAGATCAAAAGTTTGCACTACATGATTATAAGGAAATGTGGATGGATCCGACACCACGTTTTAGCCGAGACAGGTGAGACGACAGATGTGAGGCCCAACGTCGCATAAATAGAGAAATACGCAACGTAGTCACGTAGATATGCATACTCAACTCCAACAAGACTTTATGGATCATGTTTGGCAAAACCGTCTTCAACGTCAAGGTGAAGAAGAAGATTCCAAGGACGATGAATAAGTGTTTGTAATTTTTATGTTTTTAAATTTCATATGTTTCGTAATATTTTTTTTGTTGTATTTTTTTTCTTTTTGGTTTTAATTCCGTATTATAATATGTTTAATAATTAATGTTATAGTTTTAAATAAATGAAGTATTTGTTAAAGTTTGGGGTTGAAATTGAAAATAATAATGTGAAGGTGTGTTATAGGTGAGTTATGGTACCATGAGGTTTTTTGGTAAGTTAAGGTTAAAAGGTTAAAAATAATGTAGCGCTGACGTGAGATTGATTTATAAGATAACTTGTAGTCATGTTACCTTATGCTCTGAGCGTAAAATTTTAACACCATGTCCGATAAAGGTTATTTTACGAAAATCTGCACGGACAAAGCAAAAGTAAGTGAAAAAAAGTTAAACAAAAGAAGCCCTATGATATCGACCTGTCATGACTCGACACGTGTGCTACCTATTTAAGGTTGGTGACATATGTTGATGTCTTTTATCAGTAAAAACTAATAATTCACATTGACTCCACTCACGCGCTGTCCTCCATAATTACCTCACACAACCGTCCTTCTCACGCGCCTCACTGCGAGTGGTACTTACCCACGATGAAATGATGCTTGCTTGGTTGTGGTTTCTTAAATAGGTTAAAAAGCATGAAGCTTTGAAGATGGAAACAACACCAACCCTAAATTTCATTTCTGGGTATAAAAAATGAAACAAAAAACATCTTAAAAAACCCCAAAAAAAATATATCTTTGTTTGTGTGTTTTTTTGTGCTATAATCTTGATTTGTAATAATACTTCATCAATTTCAAAAAAGAAAATTGACCCATTTAATAAGATCCAAAAGGGTATCCAAAAATATAAAAATCTTTGAATTTGGTTGAGAAAAAATATTTGAAGGAATAAAAATGGGTAGAGGAAGAGTTGAATTGAAAAGAATTGAGAATAAAATAAACAGGCAGGTGACTTTTGCTAAGAGAAGAAATGGGCTTTTGAAGAAAGCTTATGAACTCTCTGTTCTTTGTGATGCTGAAGTTGCTCTTATCATCTTCTCAAATAGAGGAAAGCTTTATGAATTCTGCAGTACTTCCAAGTAATTTGTTTAACACCTTTGCTATGTGTGTGTTTTTTGTTGTAGATCTGATAGTGGTTTTGTGCTTCTTAGTGATTTTGTGTTTAGATTGGTGTAAATTTGAGCAGTGTTTTTTAGAATCGTGAATTAGTCGGCTAAAAAGTCGAAAAGCGTGTTTAATAATAAGTGTAGTGGTTGATGATTTTCAAGGTTTCTAGTTAAGGGTTGAATTTAGGTTTAGTGAGTTTTGAGTTTACTAGATCTTGTCTTTATAAATCTAAAAAAGAAAGTGAATTTATGTAAATGAAATGAAAAAAATAGAACTTGGAGATGAATTTGCTTTTTGAGTCTTGATTGATATGATTTGGTTTTATGAAATTTATGACAAAAATAAATTTTCTGAAGAAATGAAAAAACTGATGGATCTTTGTGTTTATCTTTACATTTCTCAACTATTTTATTTTGATTTCAAGTCTAGTTCTATCTTTTTAGTTTCAGTCTGTTATAATTATAGAGTAGAGTTGATTAGTGTTTAATTGTATACTAATTTTGTTAAGATCTTGTTGGGGATTGGAGCTAGTAGTTCATTGAATTCATAGAGTGAAAGAAGAAAATCTATATTTTATTCTTCTTCTCTTGGAACCCTAATTTTGATCACAATTTTCAAAGACAAAAAGTTGAAACATAGATTTGTTTTGTACTTTTTTATTTCACATCAATGTAAGGTGCTTTTTGGATTAGGAAACTAATGATTAATTAGCATCAATGTTAAACTCATTGATCTTTCTGATAAACCCTAGCTATTCACTCCTCACTACTGTCTAGTTCAATCTAGCTAGATATATGTGATTGGTCCAAGATCCGACCCATATAAACATTGGTTTCTATATTTGAAGATTTATACCATCTCTGCATAAAAACAACCTTTTCAAAAGTATTCATTCTACAAAATTAATTTTACTTTTGTCCAAACAATCTACTTAAAATTTCAAGATAATAATAATGTTAAAAATAACCTAGAATGAAATATTTAAAATTGAGGTTGTTTTGAAAACCTTGACAATATTTTATAGTAAAAATAGATCTACTCTTGTTTTTCATTTAACAAGCTACATCAATTAATTTTCAGAGTCATATATGGTGTTCCTGTGTTCCTCTAAATGCAAAGGAAATAAGGCGTCTTTCTTAAGTTATGGAGTAATGCTGAAGATGATTGTCTTCGTCTTTTGCCATCTAAGTTTCACGGGAATAGCATATTGCAGTTCATTATCTAGATCGAGTTAAAACTATAACAATATTACATTGTATTTGTGTAAGTTGAATTTGGAGTAAATAAGACATAGCATATATAAAACGGGAAGAGATCCGGTGAGAAGAATAACTAAAATGAGACGAATTTCTAGCTACAAATTTCAAATAAGAGGGAGAATTTTAAAGGAAATGCATCTATTTTTGTAGGTGCATCTGAAATGTGTGTGGTTGTGGTTTCTTCTCACCCTTCTCGTTTTAATTTTTTTTTTCTCATTTGATCTTAAGTCTTAACTCTATATAAAACATGCATAAAGGAGCTTTTAATATTGATGGTTATGGTAATGTGTTCTTTTGTAGCAAGAGTTAATTTCCGCGAAAGAAAAAAGAAGACAAGAATCTAACATATACACCTTTCAGTTAAAAGTTAACTTTCATGGTATTGTAGCTAGAGGGATTTTAGCACAAGGAAACATTTGGTTTATTTTGACATAGATCAATTTTTTTTTATCAGTATGCTCAAGATGCTCGAAAGATATCAAAATTGCACTTATAGCTCAATGGAAGTCAGCCGAACAGCCAATGATGCCGAGGTATAATTTGAAATATCAGTTCATTACCAAGATTTTGCATATCCTTAATTTAGCCTTAAATAATAATATTTTCCTTGTTGTGATCACTTAGCAAAGCAGCTACAAGGAGTACATGAAACTGAAAGCTAAATATGAGTCTCTTCAACAATACCAGAGGCAAGTATCATGCGTGTGTGTAATAAATCAAGATTAAAAAATCTAATGAAACTCGTAATCAGGATTTATATGTACGGGAAACTTGTATGCGCATATTTCAGGCAACTTTTTGGGGAAGATCTTGGGCCATTGAATTTAAAAGAACTTGAGCAACTCGAGCGTCAACTTGACTCCACTCTGAGGCAAATTCGATCAATAAGGGTATTTTGTTTTTGTGTCTTTCTGCTCAACTTCAGAATCTGATAGTGTGTTTCCAGAATCAATTATTCAACTGATTAAATCTAGGGATAGTTAGATAAATTTACATGTAAGTCAATAAGTCTTTTGTGCATCTACAAATCTAATATTTTATAAGTTAATTGATCAGAAGTAATAACACTATATATGGTTTGTTTTACATTGTCTCAAAAGTTATTAGACGCACATCCAAACGCGTCTGAGTGAAATTACAAGTTTCTGTGTTGATCCAAGAAGTAGATGTTGTAATGTTGGTTAACATGTTGTTTTCTTTGTAACTGTATTGCTTTCTACTCTCTAGCTTCTCAATCGCTATTTACTTTTTTATGTAATTTTCTTCACTGTCAATAGCAAAAATGTGTGACCTTTTGATTTGTTAATTTTTTAAAGTTAATATATGACCTTATGCTTATTATTTATTCAGACTCAATCCATGCTGGATAGGCTATCTGATCTTCAAGTTAAGGTATCATGGTATAGTTTTCAAGATTCAATTTGTGCTTAGGCTCGAACATGTTACATAACTAATTACACACTAATTTACTGAAAATTACAGGAAAGGATGTGGCTTGAAGCTAATAAAGCCTTGCAGAATAAGGTAAGGATTTCGCTAATCACATCTAATGCAGCTGAATTATAGAAATTAATTGAATATAATCGTTGTTTTTGCAGTTAGAGGAATATTATGCAGAAAACCAGGCAGGACCATCATGGGCCGGAGGCGGAGGTGAAAATGGTAATAATACATTTGGGCAACATCATCAGCAACACCAGGAACAACATCCTGAAACTCAAGGCTTCTTTCATCCTCTAGACTGCAACTCCAATTTGCAAATTGGGTAATATATATTCTTTACACAAAATTAGTAATTTTCCCTTAATAAATTAGTAGTACATTTTTTAAGCACTCCGTATTAGTTGATCGATAGAAGGGCATATTTATAGCTAATTTGACAAACATGTTAAGTTTATCGCTAATCATATGTTGTCTATTTGGCTTCTAATTAAGACAGAATATTTTTGAGTCTCATTTGATTATTGCCAAAATAATATAGTTTCATTCAATAAAAGTTCATGTGGTACTTGTTTATCCAAAAGGTAAAAATGTAAACTCCATGACAATGGTTTGAAATATAATTTTTACTAAATATATATATACCATCAAACTTTTCATCTAATGAGGTGACATATGATAAATGAGTTAAACAAGAAAAGAAAATAAGATTAAATGTTGTGACACCTCATCTTTGATGGTATATTCAATGGACGAAAAACATTTTGGACATGATCATTCATATAACAACTTTCTTTTCATGATGTTTTAACAATTTATGCATACTCGACAAAGTGAATAGTTGGAACATTAATGAAAGATAGTACACGAGTGATTGTATGTATGTCCGTTTTTAAAATGGTTCCGCGTGGCTTGCAATAAGGTTTCATAAAATGTAAGCAATGTAATCTATATGTCTTATAACTTCAGTTCAGTTTTGGGGTGCAACTCATTACTAAAAATTCTTTTTATCTAAATACTCAAAAATCAGTACTGGATTCGATCATACTACTCCATAAAACTGATTATTGGGACTTAGTGTCATGATAATCAGGCTTCCAACACATTCAAACAACCCATAACTAGGCTTACTTCTTTCTCTTTTGTTATGATTATGCCCATTGTCTATAGGCATAGAAACTGCTGATAATGGTTTGCAAGCGTGCTGAAGAATATATCTACACCTCCTTTTGCTTCTAGTTGTGATTCTTAAAACTTTTACTAATCTCTATAGTCAAAATATATATGCAGGTATAACACAATAGGTTCAAGCCAAATAACAGCGTCAACAAGTGGACAGAATGTCAATGGAATAGTCCCTGGATGGATGCTTTGACTTTGACTGTGTGACTTTAGCATGGTCAATGAAGCTACAAGCTAGTCAACCCTATCCTTTTTTTGTCATATAAAAAATCTATAATAAACTTGTTCTTCAATAATTTGGGCTGAATTGTGAGGACATGTGAGAACCTGCCATTGAAACACAAATATGAACCACTTTTTTTTTTCAGTTTACAAAGTTCAAGGTTGTTTCTGTGCACATTTATAGTGTTAGTTTCATTCTCCCAAAGTCTAGGATTTCTTTCTTGATTTTGTTCTTGTGTTTGTTACTCTTAGTTTCATTCTCCCAAAAATGTTGGATTTCTTTCTTGATTTTGCTCTTGTGTTTGTTACTCCATCATATATTACTAGTTCATTATGCTATTTTGAAATGTCTTATACTAATTGTCCACTTTATATTTTTATCAATAGAAAAATAGACTTTAGTGAGTAGTTATGATATTTGATGGTGAAGAGTGTAGTTAGTGAGAATTCTTAAAACCTTGTGCAAGACGGAGAGAGTATTTTTCAATGTTTTATATAGTGTTGTCTAACATTTTGCCATTTAGTCGTATCTTCGTTATAGAAGTAGTTTGCTTTGTTATGTTAGTCTCACCACCTATGTAACGGGCTGAGATGTGAGAATCAACCACATCCGTTGTACTTAAATATTTTTGGGAGTAATACATTTACTGTGAAAACCCTTTACCCAAAAAACATATATTTTGCCATTTAAGTAAAGATTTGACATACTTATGATTTATTCATTTGGATAGATAACTTTTTACTCAAAGATACATAGTAATGAAGTTTTGGATCTTAATGCTTGGTTTTGGATGTATTAGTGTTATGAACTTAACCTTGATGAAACAAAACTTGCCTACAAATGTAATATGCCACAACACATTGGGTCGATGATTTTGGTTATTTACCAAGTCACTGTGGTTCTATTAGTTTTAACAACTTAGGCGTATATAGGCTTGTTCAATTCACATATGATTGTGAAATTATATGTAAAGTAGAGTTTTAAGATTAGGCTATCTTAAAATGACTACTTACTTTCCTTTATTTGCCTATTTGAGTATTAATATCATATATTTTGTTATGCAAATATTCACTATTGTCATATTTATCTATTGTGATTGCCGGAATAGTTGTGATACTGATTAGACTAGTAGTATTGTAAGGTGTTTTAGATGTTCCATTATTAGCCAAACATTTTTATTAACTGAATCTAAATTGCAGTGTTTATATCACTGACCATGTGCATGTTATTTGGCCTAAAAAGATATGTATCTAGCAAAGACTCGTTGTGTTTAGTTAAAAACGTTGTAAACTGTTTTTGTTCCTAAGGAGCCAATATCACAGATAAAACATGCCTTAAACATCAGTTTTGGTTCCAAAACTCAAAATAATCTGCTTAATCCTGTGTAAACTCATAAACAATACACATAATCCCAAACTAGAAACTATGTGCATGAAAAATCTCTTTATCCTTTTATCATCAGTGTGCATAGTTTGCAAGTTAAAAATTATTATTGAGATTTTTATATCGAGTGACTATGGGTGTTATTTTGGCAATACAATGTGTGTAATTCACTCTTTAAAAAATAATAACATCAAACTGATAGTTGAAAGAACTTTTGGTTTATAAAGCTACTTATTTTCAATTCGTCCCAAAATTATTGTTTAACGACACAAAAACATGTTAAGAAAAAAATGCAATTATTGCAGTGCGAGCATGAAAGTTTTACAAATTGCCTATCAAATTACGCATTCTTAGAAATTTGTAAGTATTTATCTTTTCTTCTTTTGGTAACATTTGAATTTTTGGTCTGCTTCACGCTGTCTGAACTCCA